>NW_004624794.1:9943650-9960338 GCF_000247695.1 Heterocephalus glaber | reverse complement strand
GAGAGAGAGAGAGAGAGAGAGAGAGAGAGAGAGAGAGAGAGAAGCAGCTGAGGTCAAGGAAAAGGAGCTGTGAAAGAGAACTGCTTTCCTCCTTCATCTCAATCTGGCTTCTGAAGCTTCCCACGTACTGTGCAGTGTGCAGGCCTAGCTGGGTCAGGGGCCTCCTAATGCATTCTGTGTCCATCAATATTGTAATTACATATTTGTGAAAATATATATTTACATGCTGCATTCATTCATCCCTTTCAGCCAGATCTTCTTAAAGGCCAAATCCTTCCCATTCAAACCTCTCCACATCTCCTCAGTGCCCTGGGGACAAAGTCCAAATGGCCTCCACCATGCCTTCTGGGCCAGTACCAGGGCTGCTCCTACATTTCTGGGCTCAGGTGAAGAGCTACACTGTGGTGTGTGGGATCCAACCCATAGTCCAACCGAGATACTCCGGGGGATTCAAGCCCTATGCGGTGAACTTTAACAGTGACACAGAGGTGATGGATCTGGTAGATGAGCCCCTTTCCTTTCTCCCCCAGAGAAACAGTGTTCACATGTGGCCTTTCTTGGTGACGTTCTGTACCACCAAGAAGCCACTCTTTTCCTGTGAAGCTGGAGGCAGCTAACCAAGGTGTCACCTTGCCCTTATCCATCTTCTCCTCCCTTGACCACTTTGACTGGGCCCTGGGATTTGCAACTGGACTGTGGTATTCGAGGTTTGTCTCAGCTGTTTTCTAGGGAATGAGAGCAGAGAAATAGCTGACAGTATTTGTCATGAGCATGAGTGAGCTGCATCCTGCAGGGAGAGTTCCAGTTTGGCAAATAAAAATATAGAACACTCAGTTAATTTCGAGTTCTAGATAAACAGCAAAAACTTAAAAAAATCTATGTATGTCCAAATATTGTATGGGACATACTTATGCTAAAAATGATTTGCCATTTCCCTGGGTTTCTAAGTTAACTGACATTTTCTATTTTCTCTGGCAACCCTATCCGAAGACACCCAGGAATACCTGGAGGGAGTAGGCTTTGTAGGGTTTGAGGTGGGGGAAGAGTACAGACTGAGCTTTACTGTGCAAAGCAAAAGATGCAAAGGGGATGGGGTGGGAGATGGAGTTGTGCCACACTGAAGAAACTGAGGTTTTTAACATTGTCAGAGAAACAATAGGATTAACTCTTTAATATGTTTTGTGCTGCTATCAAAGAATGGCTGAGAGAGGGTAATTTGTAATAAGACATTTATTTTCTTGCAGTGCTGGAGGCTGGGAAGTCCAAGATCAAGGCACCCACATCTGACAAAGGCCTTCTGGCTGTGTCCTCATGTGGTGGAAGATGGAGGAGGAAAGAGACACAGGGGCTACACTCACCTTTTATGATGGTGTTAATCTCACCACGATGGCCGGGCTGCTGTGGGCCACTTGCCTCCCAGAGGGAGCTATATGGCAGGGAGAGGCTGAAGGTGAGGTTCTCAGCCTGATGTCTTCACCTTGTCCATGTTTATAGGGGTAAGCTGATTTTCTAAAAATAACTATTTTATTGATTGGTACAATCAGGGTCTTAGCCTTTGTTTCTGGGATAAGCCAATGTTCCCAGGAGCTATGGCCACGTAGCAAAAAGTATGCAAAGGTCCCACAAAGGGCAGCCTCCTCCAGTACATCCGGTCACAAGTAAGCGTGCAGTTATCTCCATTATGCTCCCCACCCAGGTCAGGCCCTATGCTGCCTATTCCTCCCTAACTGTCCTACACTGTCCAGTGGCCAGAAAACTGTAGGTGCCCCGCCCTCCCCAACCTCCAAGTTTCTTCCCACTGGGCCTCATGTGGATTCTGCCTCCCTCTGCTGTGAATTGGAGCCTTACTCTGGGTGTGAGCTGCGTCGGTCATAGAACTTACACCCTTTGCTGCTCACTACCAGGGTGTCCTTTGTTTGTGGGTGTCCAGTGTTTTCTGGTTGTTGTTTGGTTTGGTTTGGTTTTAAGAGAGGAGGTCTCCTTTGTTGCCCAGGCTGGAGTGCCTCACTACTCACAGGAGTGATCCCATTGGTATACTTGGGGCAGATGCAGATGAGCACAGTGTGCTACTACCCTGAACTCCTAGGCTCAATCAATCCTCCCGCCTCAGCTTCCAAGTGGCTAGGACTACAGGTGTGCACCACACACCTGGCTCTCCAATGTCTTGAAAACCACTGCTCCACATGTTTTCTCTCTCTCTCTCTGTCTTTTTTGTTGTTGTTGTTATTTCTGGTGTGAGAAGAATCCAGTCCTTGTTATTCCACCTGGGCCTGGAGCATAAATCTCAATGGTCATGTGATTTGGTAAAGTTAGAAAAAAAGATGAATTGCAATCACAATCAATAAAAAGCACCATCTTTTCTCTGCAGGTTCTACTCAAATTCACTTCCTCTGACACCTAGTACCATCAGAGTGGCAGATGACAGTTTGGAATTTGGGGAAGTAAGCCACTGTCTTAGTCACTTTCCTTGTCACTGGGACAAAATACCCAACACTCACAACTTAAAGGAAGGAGGAGAGGATGTTTTGGCTCACAGTTTTAGAAGTTTCAGTCCATGTCTGGCAGGTTTAAATACAGGAATGACATGGTAGGAAGAACTGGTGGAAGAAAGATGCTCATGTCATGGTGGCTAGGATGGAGAGAGAGAGAGAGAGAGAGAGAGAGAGAGAGAGAGAGCACAAACTAGGGCTTGGTTGACAGATAGTTCTGCACATTATGCAGGCACCACCCAAAAGTGGACAGCTGCAGTACTACAGCCCCTTTCTGGGATACCCCTGAGGGACAATGGTGAGGGAAATCTTCACAGTGGCCAAAACTTTGGGCAGTGCACCTGGTCATACATTTTATTTGGAAGAAAAAATGGCCAGATATGTGACTATATATTCATTTATGGGCTGTAGCCAGTGGTCTGGTTGGATGGTCAGGGACTCAAAAGGAACATGACTACAAAATTAATGACAAGTATATGGATAGACCTCTCCATGTGGGTGAAAGGTGTAAAGATGTAAAGATATTGGTGTGCCATGTAAATGCTTACCACAGGGTGACCTCAGCAGAGATGGAAGGGAGGAGCTGGGGAGGGAAGAGCTGACTCCTCCTACCAGGTCTCACCTCCTAATATAGCGGTAATGCCCATAATCCAGTCCTCCACAAGCTCCACTTCTGAGCACATGACGCTTTTGGGATCATTGTCAATCTAAACCCTAAGAGCCAGAATATCCTTGTGTGTGTGGGAGAGGGGGTACTTGACCTTGAACCCTGGGCCTTTGCATTGAGGTACATCCCCAACCCTTAAATTTTTTTTTGAAATTTTGAGACAAGGTCTCACTAAGTTACTAAATTGCTCAGGTTGGGCTCAAACATGTAATACTGCTGCCTCAACCTCTCAGTGTTGAGATTATAGGTGTGCACCACCAGGCCTCGGTAGAATATCCATTTTCAAACCGATTTAGCAAGATGTTTTTGCAATGTTTCACCAAAACACAACAACTATTGCACACTCTCAGACAAATATGAAGGGTACATCTTTGCTACCCTTAAATATTTATTAAACAATAGTGAGAAAATTCAGATTTAAAATGTAATAAAATATGCAACCAAAGCATTAAAAGTAAGCAATGGAATCCACAGAAATTTTTCCATCATGTGTAAATGACTTGGTATAAAACTTTTCAGGAGCAGAAAATCATTAAAAGAAACAAACAAACTTCAAATGGAAGCCTTGAATAATGAATTTATACTGTTTGAATTCATACTCCACCCCCAGAAACTAGTGCTTCAACAGGACTCGCCTGCGCCCTCTTCTGGACACTGGTTGGCAGCGCGTGAGGAAGAAGCGTACTGGAAGACACGCTTCTCAGCGGAGAGGCACAGAAAGTGGCCCGCCAGGCTGGCATCTCTTCTCTGCCAGTTCGCCCCTCCGCAGGACCCGGTCCAGCTGCCTAGGGAAGTGAGGACGCTAGAAAGAACACATGGGAATATTTCCCTAAGTCCATCTGATCTTAGAAACTGCAGAAACCACCAACAAGACCACACACAGCCTGACAGCCTAAGAAGCGGTGGAAAGCGCAGAGTTTATAAACTGGGTAAACTCTGGCTGGTTCTGAGCCAGATTTGAGGCCCGCCTCCAACAGGATGCGTGCAGCGTTGGAGAAATGGAAAGAATTTATGTCACAAAACCAGATACACACCCTAGAAGAAATTTTTAGAAAAATACAAGTACAGAAGCCGGGCGTCACCGTGGTGCTGCGCGAAAAATACAAGTGCATAACTCAGTCCTCAGGGCAATTCAATGAGGCAGCTCCTGGCATTAATTCCACTTTTCATGTGCAGAAACTAAGTTATATGCTTAGCATTTGCGAGGTCTTCTGGTTCCATCTTCAGCACCACAAAAGGGAAAATAAAGGAAACTGAGTGACAGGGGAACTGAGAAGTGTGGCAACAAATACTGGGTTGCCAACAACTGAATTTTGATCATTTTCCCAGTTAGAGATGTGCCCTACAATATTCCCTCATGAGCACATCAGCAGCAACACTGCCAGAATTTTGGGGGCATTCTGTTTGTTTTCACATCTCACCATGTGTAATTAAACACCCATGTGGGATTCCTGCGTGTAGGTTAATGGTGAGTACACAACCATTCTGTTCTTCACTATTCAGTAATCTACACGAGCCATCAACCCTTTATTATAAAACAGGCTTTGTGTTGGATCATTTTGCCCACCTGTAGACTAATGCAAGTGTGCTGAGTGGATGCTGGATAGATAGGTTAGGTGTATTAAATGCATTTTTCACCTGAGGTAATTTCAATTTACAATGGGCTTATGGGGTGTAACTTCACTGTAAGTCGAGGAGCATCTATCTGTATCCGGAACACAACCTCATGCCATGTCTGCGATTTCTGCAGCCCATTGGGACTGCCCTGTTGGGTTTGACATAAGTGAATTCCTAGGGAACTTTAAAAAACTCTCAGTGCCTCCCCAACCTTCCAAACCCTTGGATCCAGTCTCTGGAGTTGGTCCCCACGTGTGTACAGGCGTCAGCAATTAGCAACCACAGCCCAGGCCTGAGGGTTCTGCCCCACACTGACCAGCTGAACCCGGCACAGTCACGTCTGTCCCATCCTCCCTAGCCCGGAGTTTGCTTGCATTTGCGGATTGACGGTCGCTGAGGCTGGACGAAATCCTGCAGCCGCGCCCTGGGGCCGCCCTCGATCTCCCTATCTCTGTCTTCCATTTGTAGGGAGGCAGTGCCCACTGGCGGATGGAGGGAGAAGGGAAAGCCAGGCCTTCGAAAGCTTAGCTCAGCCTGGCGACTGTCGAGGCTGGACCGCCTAGTGGCCGCTTCCTGGCGCTGGGGAAACTTTCTCTCCTCCAGCACTGGCTCTCATCGCCCGGTGGCACCAATCGAAAACCGCCCAGGTCCTCGCAACGTCCACGCACGAGCTCTGGAGACTCAAGGATGCAGATTCCGAAACTTGCTGAATCCCTGCCAGAGGCCAGGATAAGGCTTAGGGCCGAAATGACTTCTCGGGGGCACCCTCACACCCCTGAAGTGAAGGGCCATTAGTTGGGCGTAGGAACCCAGCAAAATTAAAGTGAGACAAAATATCATAAGGCACGTTTGCTATTCGGCCGAGGCACCGCTGGGATTCGAACCCAGGATCTCCTGTTTACTAGACAGGCGCTTTAACCAACTAAGCCACGGCGCCGCCCGCAGAAACAGCCCTCTAAACTATTCCCTATTAGGAGTTACTCCACAGGCCACGCGCATGTGCGGATCCCTGGCGCATGCGTAGTGTAGACCCTGGTGTGCCTGGCCTGCCGCAGCCTAAGGATGTATGAAAGGCTGGGAGCTGGAGCCGTACGCAGGGGCGAGGGGCGCTGGTTTCCTTTCTCTGTAAAGTCTCTTGCTGCGTAGATCTCGTATTATTCTATCTTCAGAGGATGCTCGTCTCAGTTCCGGGCTTTTTGCGCTGCAGAACTGACCCAGCGAAGCACGGCCCGAACTCCACCCTCATTCGAAAACGCCAGCTCTGCCCAGGCCGCCAGGCTGCCGGGTCCTGGGGCGGGGGGGAGCACGGGGACCCGAGAGAGCCTCGGATCCATCCGCACCGCGCCTTGAGGCCTCCTGCCTTGCCAACCCTGGGGGCCCAGAACTTCAATTGGGCCGCTTCTTGCCGGGTCAGAGAGCGTCGAGGGTACTTCCCCATCTTTCCCCTCAAACTGAAGCCTTTACGTGTTTCCGAGCGACCATGCACTTCCAAGAAGCCCGGACCACGGCCTGGAAGCAGCTATTCCTGTGGGAGGTGTCCCTGGGGCTCCCATTTGCCCCCTGGGGTCTCCTCACTCCTCACTGGGGACACTAGCCACTGGGTCCCAACACTTTCCAGAGGGCCTCTGCGGCAGCGAAGCCAACCCCTGCCAGCGCCTGTCCCCACCTTTTCTACTGTAGGAGATTCTGCTGCAGAAGTGTTAGTCTTGCGGAGAGACTGAGGGAGGAGAGGGAGGAAGGGAAAGGGGAAGAAAAAGGGATTTAAGATGTATTATGTACATGCATTAATTCCCCACAAGGAATGTTAACATTGTGTACTACACACAGGTACTAATAAATAAAAAAAAATTTAAAAGTCTAGGCCCAGGAAGATTTCCCCAGAATTATTTGTAACAGCAACCTAGGTGCCCATCAGTGGGGGCAGTGTCCACATACACAGTCCAGGTGTCCAGCACAGCCCTAGGAATTCACAGCTGTGTGCGTCTTCATGTGTGGAAAGTCCTCAAAACCAACAGGAGGACAGAGGCCACAAGTGGAGCTTTGACCATGTCATACATCATGTCTTATAAGTAGGTGAATAAATATCGAGCAGTCAGCTTGATAATACTGAGCGGTCACCCACGCTGTGACAGACAGGGATGGTGCCCAGCACAGGACCTGCTCAAATAATGATTACAGATTGTGAGACTTACACACAGAATTGTTGAATGGCAGACAATCGACATGGTAGGCATCACGTTTTTATAGTGGACCAAGGAACACTTGGCAAAACTCATGTGAGCCACATCAGATGGAATGGGGCCCTTCATGTTTGTTAACTGAAAATGTCACTCTTTCTGGATTGATTTATGTTGTACAGTATCCTGTGGGAGAAGGAAGAGGGCCTCACATGTGCAAAGGCATTCTGGACATTGAAAAGTCTGGGTAGAGATCATGAAGCATCCTGTGATGAAAATGCCAGTACCACCCCTTGTCTAATCAGACCTTCCTCTGTGCTGGGCAGGTGGCTACCTGGGAAAATTAGCAGTATCTTAGTTGGTTCTGTGTTGCTGTAACAAAAAAACCCAAGACTGGATACTTCATACAGAAAAGGATAGTAAGCTTAGAGATCTGCAGGCAAGAAAGTTCAAGACCAGGTGGCCTCATCTGATGAGTGCCTCGTGTTGTGTCATAACATGGCAGATGGCATCACATGGCAGAAGCATGTGTAAGAACAGCAAGCAGCACGTGCAGAAGAAACCAAACATGTGGATGACCCAACTTTATAACAGTCTGCTCTTCTGGTAGCTAACCCAGACTCCTGATGCGAACCCACTCCCAAGAGATGGCATTAATACTGTGCCAGGGCAGTGCCCCCATCTTCTATTTTCACCTTACAGAGGTCCCCCACCTCTTGGTAGCATTGCAGGGAGGACCAAGCTTCCAGCTCACAAACGGGACAAACCATAGCCAAACCATAGCAGCCACAATGGGTTGCCATCGCCCACAGAGGAGCCTCACGTGACTTCATACGCATTTGGCAAACCTGTCCTCAGGAAGTGCCAGTGCCATCCCTCTGGGGCCACCTCACAGGACAGCTGTGCACTCCAGAACGTGAGCGCATACTGTGTTCCAAACACGAGACAGAATGAACACCAGGACAGAAGGCCTAGAAAGAGCAAAACTGCTTTTACAATTCACATGGACACTTGTTATCCAAAGGAATCTAGATTTACTATGCATGAAAACCGAAAGTGTTCATTTTCCCCCCGGATGCTGCGGGACTGAGGAGGTGCCTGGTGCTGGAGCCCGGCCAAGACGTGGTCCCTGCCAGGTCTGATCCGCCCACTCAGCGGTGAGGGGCCCCACAGAAGGGGCCCCGCAGAGCCCTGCAACCTGCATGACAGGTGGCTGACGCTCAGCTCACCCCAAGGGCCTGGTAGCCATCAGTCCTCCTTGCTCTCCCCCTCTGATGACAGTGAAGCCTCCAGTGGTGAGCCCCTTGCCTCTCTCTGGGAGAGTACACATCTGGTGAATACTTCAGAGGAGCTGTCACGTTCGAAGGCAGAGAAAGACCTGTCACATCCTTAAAAACTGACATGAAATATTTTAAGACAGGAGCAAGGAGATGGTGGTCAGAGGAGATTCATGGGATGAAGGTGAAATTCCCCACCCAACCCCCAGCTCAACCCAGCTTCCATGGCTGGGCCGAGGCAAGGGCTTCTTCTCTGGAGTCCCTAGTCCTCCAGAATGGACCCGGCATGCCAGTGGGTTTGGGCAGGCTTCTGTTCCCTCTTCCCCTCCAAGCCTGAGCAGTATGGAGGGTAGGCTTGAGGGCAGCCACTTGGTGGTGGGAAGACAGGGGTGACTGTGCATCCCTGTCCACTGCTCTGTGCAGAGTGGAATTGTAGGGCTGAGGAAACATTCTGACACCTTGACATGCTGGGGACACCTGACTTTTATAGAACCAAGAGAAGCAGGCAGGCACAATTTCTGAACAAAACGGGTTTCTACTTGGCTAATGCGAGTGCTCAGCATCCCCCTGGGTCCTGGGCCTGCCTCTGGCCACAGCGCACAGAAGAGAGGATGGGGATGGCCTAGCTCAGCTGTCTCATCTGCTTTCCACTCGCCCTAGAGAAATGAGAGTTCCTGAGCCTCCCGCACAGGAATGGGGCCCAGGGGGCCTGGCCGGGGGTCTGCAGCTGGACCAGAGGAGCTCATGTGGTGTCCAGCTGTGTCTGACCATTTCTGCTCCGGACACACAGTGCTGCCTCGTCTCCGCCACACCTCCGCATTCACTGCACTCCTAGCCACGCCAGCCAGGCTCACTGCCCCAGGGGTCCCGCACAGGCTGTTCCCACGGAGGGAGGTCCTTCCCAAAACATCTGCATGGCTCACCTCCTCCCACCTTCCAGGCTGCGCACGGGTCACCTTCTTAGCGGGTCCCATCCTGGCCACCCTTTAAATACCGCAAACCCCAACACTCCCACCCCTTTCCTGTGTCAGTTGTCTTCAAATTACTGTCACTATGGGACTTACTACACATCTTCCTGTCTCTTTACACTGGGCTTGTCTCTTCTCCTAGAATTTAAGCTGCTACAGGGTGAGGATTTTACTCTTCAGGGTTGTATCCCCAGTTGCCCAATAAATGTTTGTTCACACCTGCCTTGAAAGCTGAGGACCCGGGTTCGATCCCCAGTACCAAGAAAAAAAAAGTTTGTTCAAAGAATAAATTCATCAAAAAAAAAAAAAAGAAGAAATTCATCCAGCCTTGCCTGAAGTCACACCTGCATCTGAACTTTTCATTATGAGAGTTAATAATTTTCCTTTGTTACTTGACCCATGTTGAGTTGAGTTTCCATTGCTTATAAACAAACTTGTGCCTATGATTTGTTTTGTCCTCACTGCAAAAAAAAAAAATCCTCCTTCACTGGAAATCGCCGGTCTGATCTTAGGAAAGTCCATATGAATGGAATATGAAGAACTCCACCCAGCAGCCTTGGAGAACAGAGCCTGGCACGGGTTCATCACTCACTGTCTCTGGCAAAGCAGCAGGAGCTCACGGAGCCTTCGTGGCCCTGCATCAGAGTCACACAGGCGCCACGGTTTCGAAACTCTCCTGCGTAGACAGTCCATATGTTTAAGGCTTTATCCCAGGAGGTTGTACACAGGAAAAGGCCACTGAAGGTAAAACAGCAGTTTGAGATGGCGCTCTCCTGTGCCCTGAAACACAGGCAGGGGACATGTTAGCGCTTCCTGGATGGCAGAACATGTGTCCCTAGAAGAGGGGAGGATGGCAGAAGCGGCCACCATCTCCTGTGAGCAAATGGACACCAGTCCTTTGACCCACCGTAGTCCAGAGACTAATTGCTTAGACTGTGTCACACCACTCCAGGATTTCTCAGCCACCCTAATATGACACGCTGTCGTGGATCATTCTTTGTTGCAGAGGCTCATCTTATAGAAAGTAGGATGCTTAGCAGTATCCCTGACCTTTATCCAGCAGATGCCAGTAGCTCCTGCCATAACCCATTTATGACAAACAAAACATCTCTAATCATTGCCAAACGTCCACTGGGGAACAAAGCTGCCCCCAGTTGAGAAGCACTGGGATATTCAAAAGCTGCCGTGGCCTGAGGAAAGAACACCTAAAAAGCCATCAGCGGCGGCTGGTGGACTAACGGCCGTCCAGCTTCCGGGTGGGTCCGCTCACAGAGAGGCCCGCCCCTCTCCTCCTCCTTTCTCCTGTGCGGTCGGGCTCGGCTCCTTCCCTCCGCGTCCCACCCCGTGTCCCGTCCCACTCCTCTCTCGCTCGCCCTCCTTACTGTTCCGCACCAGTGCTCCCTCCTCATCTATCTCCAGGGCCATTAAAGCGCAGAATAATGTTCTATAGACTTAACTAATAAAGGTTTGGGTTACTCATTCTCGATTTTAAAATATTTTCTTTACTTGAAAATAATCTATCAGCTTTCAGCCCCCCTTTTTTTTGTTTGTGATCCTCAGAGTAGTTTCCCCGTGATTCTCATTTCCTCCTAGAGAGAGAGTTTTCAAGTGAAACTACAAACGCGTTCGTCCATCTCTGTGCAAAAATCAGTCATTCCACCAGAAGAAAAGACTGAGCAAACCTGTCTTGCTGAGCTCAGGTCAGAGTGTCAGACCCCATCTCGGTTCACTGAAAGGCAGAGACTGAGCGGGGTGCAAAGAGGAGAAAGGTCAGCTCCTCGGAGGGCCCAGGACAAACCTCCCCACAACCTGGTGTCTGGCAGGCTAGGAGCCCTGGCATACACTGAGAACGGGACCCCGTCCCTGGATGTAAACTGGAGCTGTCTCCGCTGCCAGGATGGCTTCTCACGTGGAGTGAATCCCACTTCCCAGAGAGAACAGGAGTTTGGGGGCCGCGCCTCTGTGACGCGGAGCTCTGGACACGATGGAGCCACGGCACTGATCTCTCCTCCTCCGGCCCAGTGCAGCTGACAGCCCTGGGCAGTGTTTACAAAGGGAACGTGAGGAGGCCATGGAAGGCAGAGAGAAGAGGCAGATATCCCTCAGTCAAAGGGGAAAAATATGTGTGGGGGCAAAAATAAAAAAGGCCTCCAAGAAAAGCCTGTTCTCCCCAAGCCAAGGTCCAGGACAGGGGCAGCCTAGCAAACCAGAAAACTTTTAGATAACTGCTGCCCTATCTGAGCCAGGAATCTCAGGAAAAACTGCAGCCCTGTGCTACCCTCATCAGAAAGGCTGAATGGGAAGCCTAGATGGCCACCCTTCCGTGCTGTGAGATGTGGCCACTACAGCAGATCTCAATAGACTCTAAGTCTCGCAATACCCCAGATGCCCAACATGCAAAGGAACTCCCAAGAGTCAGGAAAAGCTGGACATGAATGAGAAAGGCAATCAATAGATGCCGACACTGAGATCACAGAGACGTTAGAATTATCTGACCAGGATAAGTAAGTAAGATAATAAGTAAAATAACCCAGTCATAAAAGGATGCATATTGAATAATCCCGCTTATATGACATATCTAGGATGGGCAAATTCATGGAGGGGAAAAGGTTATTGGGGACTGGTAGAAAGGGAAGTTATTGTTAAATGGAGATAGGTGATGATGAAATGGTTTTGGAAATAGATAGGAGGGATGGTTGTGCAATATTGTGAGTGTAATTAAACCAGTGAATTGTGCACTTAAAAATAAGTAAAATGGCATGTTTTATGTGTATGTATTTCATCATCATTAATGATAATGTCATATCCTCAAAACTACTAACTTCATTTTACATGGGTGAGTTGTGTTTAAAATGAAAGGCAAGGAGACAGGAAAGCAGGAAGGGAGAAATAGTGGCTTCAGGGGGGAAACACAAGGTTACAAGATACCAGAGAGTGATCTGTCACTATATTGTATATTCTTGTGTACTTTTTAAATTTCAAATTATGCTGCATGTTTTACATTTTCATAAAAGTAAATTATAGGGCTGGGGATTTAGCTCAGTGGTTTTGCCACCTGCTGTGCAAGCAGAAGGACCCAAGCTCAATCCCTGGTCCCCCCCAAAAAAAGTAAATTACAAAATGAGGCACAGAGGCACATGCCTATAATTCCAGCTATTCAGGAGGCTGAGCTAGGAGGATCACAAATTTGAAGCCAGGGTGGGCAATTTAGAAAGATCCTGTCTCAAAATAAAATAAAAAATAGCTGGGGATTTAGCTCAGTGGCTCCACACCTGCCTCGAAAGTGCAAGGTCCCGAGTTCCTTCCCTGGTACTGGAAAAACAAAAATAAAAACAAAAACTGCAAAATAGAGCCATATAATAAAAATTAAAAAAAATAAAAAATGGACCTGGAGTGTGGACCAGTAGTGTGCTTATCTAGCATACATAAGTCCAGGTTAAATCCCCAGTACTGAAAGAAAAAAAATTACATAATTGCTGAAATGTAAAAATGCAAAGTCAGGAATTTTTAAGCATATAAAGATATCAATAGCAGAGCATGAAAACAAACATGGGGCCCTTTTGAATGTGACTCCTCAGAGGTCACACACTATGAAGCCAGCCTTGCCTTGTGGCTCTGAAACTCTTTGCCCCTATATTTTCTTGCTAAAAGGTATGTTTCCAGACTGGGCTGGTGGCTGGCCTCAGAAGGCTGAGGCAGGAGTATCACTGCAAGTTCAAGGCCAGCCTGAAGGACACAGTGAGATCCTGCCTCAAAAAACTAAATGAAGAGAAATAAATAATTAGTGAATGGTATATTTCCAGAGATAATCAATTTAAGATAAATCAAAACTACCAGTAGACATTTTGTTTATCTCCCTCTTCCACATCATATCCATTAGGACAGCAGAAGTGGGAGGGGGGTCGGGACATTGCACACAGTGGGAGCTCGGTCGCCTCTGCTGCCCTCACCCCCTCACTGCCATCACGGGGCGGGGGGGGGGCTCTGAAGAGCAGCATAGAGAGGGCGCCCATGGCGCTCTAAGCCAGGCTTTCCCTGGGGGCGCTCTCGGGAACAGCACCCTTGGAGGGCCCACAGTGCAGCCAGGACTGTGCTAAGGTCCTGCTTCGTATGTTACCCTGTTCAGACCTCACCTCAGCTCTGCTTGCAGAGAGGAAACTGAGGCCTGAGGTCACCCAGAATGGGAACCACATCCTCTCAATGTCTGGCCTGGCCACCAGGGGAAGCTGGCCTGGCCATGCAGGAGTAATGGAGCAGAGCAGGCAGGGGACAGGAGCACCACACGGTGGGATCCTGATACCAGGGCCTGGTGCCGAGGGCTGGGCCCATCTGGTGGTGGCCGTTTGCCAGGGACCCTCTGCAGGCACTGGATCATCACAACTTCCCGTTTTACAGGAGAGGCTGGAAATTCGCTTGTGGGGGGGGGGCGGCAGGGGATTGAACCTAGGGCCTTCACACTGAGCTGCACCCCAGACCTCTTTTTATTTTCATTTTGAGACAGGGTCTCACTATATGGCCAAGTTGCCTAGGGCGTGCTCAAACTTGCGATCTTCCTGCCTTGGCCTTCCAGAGTGCTGGAACTGCAGGTGCCGACCACCAAGACTGGCTGGAATTCACATATTAATGCAGGCTCTGCACACAGTTTTCCAGGATAGACTCACGCTAAAACAAATGCATCTGGGGCCCAGCCCAGCCAGCAGGCCACAGGTGGTGGCTTCTCCCTGCCTGTGTCTCTGACCTCCTTGCAGACACCACTACATGGACATGCGCTTGCAGGCAGACTCCCAGAGGGATCCAAGGCAGGCGTCCCACCCACGTCCCTGCAGCAGGATGCTGCTGGCCTCCGGGACCCTTCTCACCTGGAGATGGTGAGCAGCGTGGCCTGGGAGGTGACATCCCAGATCTTGATGCACCTGTCCAGCGAGATGGAAGCCACCCTCTGGCTGTCGGGGTCAAAGCAGCATGTGGTGATCGACCTTCTGTGATGGTCTGCAGCACAGGACAGTGACTTGTTGCCATGAGGACCACACTCTGGGCCACTCAGCCACTGATATGAAGACTCAACTCCAGTTTTCATAAGTGACTGTGCCCCTCACATGCATTTCCTGAGCGCCTACTATGAGCCAGGCTCGGAACACTGAGCCCAGCTGACCTGCTCCCTGTGGGGCGGGAGAGACGCCCTTGAGCAGGCAGCAACCCGCCACATGCAAGGGCCATGAGGGGACTGTGTAGCCCATCTTGGCCTACTCCACCTTCCAGGGCCCACAAAGGCCGTAAAAGTCATCAGGCAGGAAAAGAAGCACACCCCAGGCAAAGGAACAGCACATGCAGAGGCCTGGAGGGAGACAGAGCCAGAAGTGCGGTGCACAGCTAGAATGTGGAGCGGAGGAGAGGCAGCATGTGAGGCGATGTGTTAGGGGAAAAGGCAAGCTGGGGTGGTGCTTGTGTCATGGCAACACGCTGGTAAAAATAAACAGAAAGGACATATGGGAAGTACAGTTCAGGATGGTCACCGTGCAATGTATTGTTAATAATAGACACCTCGAGCCAGGCATCGGGGCCCACACCTGTAATCCCGGCACACTGGGAGGCTGAGGCAGGAAGTTCGGAATTGTGAGCCCTGTCTGGGCAACTTAGCAACTGCCTGAAATTTTTTTTTAAAAGGTGCAGAGTTCTGGGGCTGTTGCTCAGTGCAATGGCATTGGGTTCAATCTCTAGCACCACCAAATCATTATAATGATAATAATAATAATATGTATCTTTGGACTGGGAATTGAGCTCAGTGGTAGAGCACTTGTCTAGCATGCTCAAAGTCCTTGGTTGGATCCCAGCTCCACAAAATAATTATAATAATGATAAAAGATACCTCTGGGGAGGGGACAGGACAGGTACTGCTGCTTTTGCTCTTCACATATTGAAATTTTTAAAATAATAACTGCATTTTTTAAACTTTGTCTTTTTAGATAATTGCAAACTTACACACAGATGGAGGGACTCATACAGGGAAATCCTATGTGACCTTCACCCAGTTTCCCCTATGGTAACATCATGATACTAAAGTATCACTACCAGGGAATTCATATATGATGGTTATTTTGTGTGTGTGGTTATTATTTTTATATTTTGAAAATATAGATAGAAGCTGGATGCAGTGGTGCTTGCATGTACCAGCATTTTTCAGGGGCTAAGGCAGGAGGATCCTGAGTTTGAGTTCTGTTTAAGCAACTTAGTGAAACCCTGTCTCAAAATAAAAGGGCAGAGGATATAGTTCAGTGTAAAGGCCCTAGGCTGAATCTCCAGTACCATAAATCAGTCAATCAATCAAACAATCAATTCAGGTAGAAATGTTAAGAAGGGTGGGTCTATGTGCATGTGTGGCCGGACGGGAACATTGTTTCACGTTATAAGCACAAGACTGAAATGAAAAGTGTTAACCAAAGAGGACCAGCCTTGGTCGTAACTGTGCTTTTCACAGTGTCCAAGCTTGAACGATGTGGTTCTTACCATGACAGGTTCACCGAGTAAAGCTGTCAAAAGTCACTATTGGTCAAGCGACAAGCAAGCACTCCTATGGGGGGCAAGACACAGCTGGGAGCCCGGGGGGCCTCACCTTCAATGTATGTCATGGTGGTGATGTTTTCCACATCCATTATGTAGATTCCACAATTTATATCCAAGCCTGAGACCACGTATTTTCTGTCAGGAGAAAACTTACAGGACGATATGAAGGTGTCATGCTTGGTCTTCCACTGAAAGGGGTTGACAATCAAAAGTTGTTTCTTTGGGCCAGGGATTTAGCTCAGTTGTTCTGGTGCCTGCCTTGCAAGCGCAAGGTCCCGAGAGCCTCGGTAGCAAAATAAATAAATAAATAAATAAAAGGGTAAAAGTCATTTCCTCCCTCTCACTGGCCCAGCCACCCAGTAGAACTCTCTATGATGGTGGAAATTTCTATCCATGCACCGTCCAAAATGGTGGCTGATGGTCACATGCGGTCTTTGGGACTTTAGTGGGCTGTGTGAAGAAGGAGCTGAATGTTTAAGTTTGTTTAATTTTAATTAATTAACTTATTAATAAATGTAATAAATTAATCTGTGTCCAGGACAGAGGAACAGGGATGGGACACACAGAGAACTGGCCACAAGGTTCCAGCAATGGCCAACTTTATTCCGGTCCAATGGGGTAAACAAGTGTTATTGAGTGTCTGCCCTGTGCCTGGCACTGTGGACAAGATGCTGTAGCCCCAGACACTCTCAGTACCCTGTGGACAAAAGGGGGTGATGGGCTAGCTACGGTGTTGTACATTGTAATCCCAGCATTTAGGAGATGGATGCAGGAGGATCCTTAGTTCAAGGCCAGTCTGGGCTACATAGTGAGTTCAAGGTTGGCCTGGACTACATATAGTGAAACTCGGTTTCAAAAATAAGAAAAAAGGCTGCCTGCTGCGCAAGTGCAAGAACCTGAGTTCAATCCCTGGCACCAAAAAAAAAAAAAAA
>NW_004624794.1:9917645-9943550 GCF_000247695.1 Heterocephalus glaber | reverse complement strand
TGGACTTAGTGACTCACTTCTGATGAACAGAATATGGCAGAAGGGAGAGTGTGGGGCTAGAATATAAAAGAAATCATGGGGCTGGGTGTGTAGGTCAATGGTAGAGAATGTGGTTAGCATGCTCAAGGCCCTGGATTCAATCCCCAGCACCAAAAAATGGATAAGCAAAATAAAAGGAATCTAGGCTTGCTCCTCGCTCTTTCTTGGATCACTTGCCCTGTGGAAGTTAACTGGATGACCTGAGGACATGCAGCAGCCCCACCTCTCCCTGGGCACCCACATGGAGCTGAACTGAGGCCTCCTGCCAAGGGGCAGTGAGTGAGCCATTTTGGAAGGGGATTCTCCAGCCCCAGTGGAGCCTTAAGCTGACCGTAGCCTCAGATTACATCTTCACTGTGGCTTCACAAGAGACCTGAGCCAGAACCAGTTAAGGTGACAAGAAAAGGAAATTTACAGCAGAAGAAATAAACACTTGAGAAAATATTCAAAGTCAGGAGATATCAGTGCAAGTCTCATCAGTCACCTACCATATTGCTTACAATTTTGAAAACTCACGATGCCTAGCCTGTGGGGTGGGAGGTGGTGGATTCCTTGAGCACCTAGAGTATGAGTGGGCAAACTTCCTGGAAAGCATTTTATTTATTTATTTTTTTTCTGTTACCAGGAATCGAACTCAGGATCTTGTGCTTGGCAGGCAGGCATAGTGCCACTGAGTTAAATCTCTGGCTGGAAAGCATTTTTTAAAGCTCTGTGTTCTTATGCTATTTGAATTAGCAATGGAATCCAGCTATAGACACTAAAGAAATATGGGAGCACATGTATAAAAAACATATGCAGACTTTCCTTACAGCGATTTTCATAGACAAAAATAAGAAGAGCCTTAGAGTACTCTACCAGGGAGTGGTGAGACAGGTTTTGCCCTGTGTGTGCTGGGGAATCCCATGCAGCCACTGAAAAGGATGATGGGCTGGGCCTGGTGGACCATGTCTGTAATCCCATTATTTGGGAGGCTGAGGCAGAAGTATTGCTGTGAGTTCGAGGCCAGCCCAGGCTCCACAGCGAGTTTAATACCAGCCTGGACTACAAAGCAAGATCCTGTCTCAAAAAACCAAAACCAAACCAAAGCCAAAACCAAAACAAAAGGATGATGGGGATCTGTTCTCACTCAGTTTATTGTTAATCAGGGGCAGGGGAGTCAGGGTCAAGAAAGTATGTGTATGATGATATGGTGCTTGTTAATAAGACATACTTGGGTTCAAAAGCAAACTGTATAGGAAAAGAGACACCGAGATGTTAACTATAATCTCTGAGTGGTGCTTTTAAGGGTTTTCTGTTTATTTGTTTTGTGATACTGGAGATTGAACCCAGGGCCTTTGCACTGAGCTACATTCCCAGCCCTTAAAAATATTTTTAAAGGGGCCGGGGACTTAGCGCAGTGGTTCTGGCACCTGCCTCGCAAGTGCAAGGTCCTGAGTTTGATCCCCGGTACCAAAAAAATTAAAAAAAAATTTCAAACAGGGTCTTGCTGAGTTGCAAAATTGCCCAGAGCGGCCTCAAGTTTGCCATCCTCCTGCCTCAGCTTCTCCAAGTGCTGGAATTATAGGCATGCACCACCACACTGTTATTTGTTTGCTTTTAAACATGGCTTGTCTTGTCTTTCTAAAAATTGTTTACAATGAAAAAAAAAGACAGAAATGTGTACAATGAATATACTTGACTCTTGCACCGAAAAGAAAGTTGTTTTTTAAAGAGAGGAGAGGAGGGGCACTAAGTAGCTGCTGGGGGAAGTCAGTGCAGGTGAGGACAGGGGTCCTGAGAAGCCCGGGGGCAGGGCTGAGGCTGCCTGGGCGGGGGAGCCGGGTCCCAGTCCTGTTGAGACGGGTGGATAGTGGCCCTGTCCCAGAGAAAGAGAATAGACGGAGAAAGGCCCGCAGCCTGGTTCTTTGGCCACCTGGCCTTTGTCCCACGGCCTCAGCCCCACTTCCTGCCTCACCAAATTCAAACAGCCCACAGGGGACCCTGCAATGCCATGCCTAGCCCTAGCCCCGGCTTCACTTGTGGGTCCAAACCCTCCATATCTTTCAAGCAGATGCCTTGCTCTGCCTGCTGAGGAAGTTTCCTCCCCCAGTGCCTGCCCCCATCAAGGGCAGCCTCCGCACAGCCAGCGATGGCTGCTGTGGGGTTCACACTACACCTCAGTCACTGAGAAAGCACTCTTATCCTGGAAGCTTGGGGCTTTTGTCATCTCCCCAACCCTGGGTCCAGGCCAAAGCTCCCAAGGCCCAGACCAGCCCTGCACCCTGCCCATCCCCACCCGGGGGCAGGTGAACGTACCAGCAGCTAGCCTGTTTCAAGGTCCCATGCCCTCACTGTCTTGTCATAGGATGCTGCAATGATTCTGGAAATACAATGACAGCTGTGGGCCTTGAGCACAGAGACAATTAGGCCTGTGGTTTTTCTGACAACTATTTCTTCTTTTTTACAATTTAGGACCAAAATGCAAATAATATAAGAACCTTTCAAAAGATGCTCCGTGTGCCGCCCTGGCGAGCAGTGAATTCCCACTGAAAACAGAGATACCCTGGAGCTACCAGACATCACAGCACCGCACTGTCCTTACTCCTTCAGCCACCCGAAGATGCTCTTTTTTTGGTACCGGGAATTGAACTTAGGGCCTTGAGCTTGCCAGGCAGGTGCTGTGCCGCTGAGCTACATTCCCAGTCCAATAGTGTAGTATCTGCATACAGCCTATGCACATGTCCCATATTTTTAATTTAATTTTATTTAATTTTGGGGGTATCAGAATTGAACCTAGGGCCTCTCCCTTCGAAGATGTTCTTTTATATTTAGGACTTTAAAACCATCTGTTCTTCTCTTCCGTAATTTGCTATTTCTAAGAAGATCGTTACAGTTCGCAAGGACACTCCCTTCCCTCTCTGTTCACATCCGTTTTTTAACAGGAAAATGCTTTCAGAGACTGTGTGATGTTCAGAAATGTTTTCTTGTAAATTTAGCGAAATGTATAAATACTGTATACCTATATCTTATAGTGCATGTTTCTGTGGCAAAGTTTAGTCTCTATAAAATAAATTTCCATGAAACTTAAATCACATTCTAATTTCTTACTAGTATACTGGTTTTGGAGCTCCCCAAAGTGAAAACAAATCTATATTAAAGAAAATTTCTTTGTCTGTCAAAGGCCCGTCTCCTGTCTGTGTGAGTGGATTTAAGCAAAAGTGTCTGAGAGATCCTTCTCTCATGTCTTGTCTCTTCTCAGATGACAGCTCGGGCCTGCCCTGCTCCCCTGGGCCTCAGTTTCCCCTGAAAAATGAGGGCCTGGAGTATATGACTAAGGCCTCTTGTAGCTGCCATAGTGTATATGCAACTATGGAATAGATACTTCACAAAGAAAATTCAGACTATCTTTATATTAAGCACAACAATGTTCCCTTTAAGCACATAAAGCTTTCAAAGTGTTGCATCCATTTGATTTTCACAGGAAAAAAAAGTGGAAACCTTGAGATCAATATAGGGGAATACAGGGGCCGGGGATTTAGCTCAGTGGTTTCACCGCCTGCTGCGCAAGTGCAAGGAACCAAGTTCGATCCCCGGTACCAAAAAAAACCCCCGGGGAATACAGTTGTATATTTGCTTTAAAAAAACAACCAACCAACCAACCAAACAACAACCTACCAATGCTGTACCTGTGGACTCCATGTGGATTCTCATTTTTGCTGAGCCGTGTAAAACAAAGGAAATGTCACCTTCCGCTCTCAGCCACTGCACTCTAACACAGGAGCTTTGGGCCTTTGCTCAAAATCCCGAATCACAGATCCATTCTCAGCATCCTCAAATAATGGGAGAGAGCAGAGAGAATGGTCAGGGCTGTATTTGTAGGAGTTGTGAACTGAAGTCAGCAGCAGCCTTAGCCTGTCTACAGAAGAAAAGTTAGAAAACATCATGATCCCACGACTCTCCCTCATCCTCAAAGAGCCTTTCCAACACCTCCCCCAAGCAGGAAGAAGGACTGCACCATCCATGGGGAACTCCCCAACAGCTCCACAGGCAACAGATGGGCACTGGCCACTGGGAGCAGAGAGGCAAAGAGATCATTTTTCTCATTCTCTACTTTGCACGCCCCGCCCCGTTTCTCTGAAAACAAGACCTAACTAGAGATGAAAACTGCCAGCCCCTATCGGCTTATCCTTGCCTTACAATAGGCCGGAGCAAGGTGTGATCTGTGTGACATTGGCCATCACCATGCTAACAACCAGCTATTAATTCAGTGGAAATTTATTTTCTGGTTAGGTCTTATTTTCAGGGAAACACAGTAGCTATATCTTTCACTAACTTTTTAAAAAAAGTTTCACACTTTTGCGTCAGCAATTCTACTCTGAGGGGGCTGCTCCTAAGGAAACCGCCTGATTTGTGGTCAAAGACTTATACACATTGGGTTCCCCGGAACAATCTGGGTGTCCATCTAAAGAGGAAAAGTTAAACAAATTAGCATATCCCACAGAGGGCACCAGCAACTGCTAACGATCATGCTGAAGGTTAACAATGCAGAATGTGAGAGATCAAAGCAGGGTTACCAAAGCACAAGGGTGTCTGTGGCAGCAAAGAGAAAATAGTTTTACTAAGAAATGTGCCAACAGCTTTTCAGGACAAGCAGCTGGGGAGGGGGTGGCAAGTTGTTAGTAAGACAATGACTTACTAAAAAGATCTAGTGTTGTGATGTAAGACCATGGTGCAAGGGTGTGGCGACTTTTCAGCCTGACCAGGGCAGGTCGGTGACAAGACCCCCTGGATATGTAGAGACCACGCTGCATTAGGACCCCCAAGACCTTCTGGGAAGCAAGGGACCCCGTGTCAGGGGTCCCCAAGACCACATTACAGTCACATTCTCCTATAGTCACATTCACAGCTAAGGGTTATTTCGGTGAAAGTCCACAAAACCAAACTAGCAAAGAGAAGAGGCAAGGGCGAAGCCCAGAGGAAGACAGGCACGGGTGTCCGAGAGACTTCTCCCAGTGGAGAGGCTCAGAAGTGCTGAATTCCTCCAGCAACAAAATGCAACAACACATAGGAAGTGTTCTCTACCAAGAGGCTGTAGCTGAGCCTGAGTCCAGGGTTTTTGCTTTGAAGGGGAGGGGTGGGAAGTGCTGGGCACATAGGTACAGTACTCTCTGTCTGACATGTACCCAAATTCCAGACTTCCAAAAGAAACACAGTTTGCACAAACAATTGAGGCAGAGTGAGTCACTGGTTGTAGGGAACTGTTTACCGGTCCAGCCCTAGATGCAGGCCAAGGGCAGTTTTTCTAAGGCCAGCAGCCTGGGCCCGCTACATGAACACTTTCTGTGCAGACTCAGCCTCCATCCCTTGTTCCCTAAGACTTGAAACAATGGAGTTAGGTTTGAGGGATACCGGCAGGCCCTACTCAAAGCCCAGTGGAAGGAAAGGACAACAGGAGTCCCAAAGTGGACCTCCCCAGGGCAGGACCCATCTAGGCTGGTGGCCAGGGTTCCAGAGTCTAACGGCTTGGGAAGAATGGGCTGGTTCTGACAGCCTGGGACCGAGCCTCCTCTGCTGGTGTGCTGCTCTAGGAAAAAAACATGACTGTGAACAAAGACACCGATCACCTTGGGGCCTGGGATTGAGGCTCATGTAGTCTGGGCAGGGCCTTATGCCAACCAAGGGAGCAGAATGGATCAGAGTCCACAGGGCTGTGCAGGTTCAGCGTTCAATAGGGACGTGAAGTGGCCCAGAGAAGGAAAAGCAGCCATGGACAGAGAAGCCAGCTCCTTCTTCACTTGGCATTTTGGAAACAGGACAATTTAAGTGGTGAAGTTTTTAAGGATGGGGAGGTAGGCCCTCTAATTTAATAGTTAGAAAAACCAAGGAGATAACAATACGTGTAGCTCAAGTTTATTATGGTTACATATTCAGTATTTCTATATAGTTCCAATTTTGTAAATGTATGTATATGTGTATGTACATAAAAAAGATATCCTCCAACATTTTTGCAGCTGTTAACTCTAGGGTTGTGGAATGAGTTTTTCTTCTCTTGTGTTTTGATGCAGCACAGGGAGAGTGTGGAGAACTTTTGGGGTCTAGTGTGGGCCAGCTAAACTCTGGGGGAGCCCAAGTCCACAGCTGGCCCTGTAAGGCTGTGGGAGCTCAGGGAGGCCCAGGAGGTCATTCATGTGTCCACCCAGGGTCGTACAGCTGATGAGTCCTACATGTGGGGTCTGAACCAACTTGGAAGGTCCCCAAAGCCTCCTGTGGCACCCACAGGTGATAGATATTCCTCTAAGGTCATCTGTAGAGTCAAGGGCTGTTCTCTGCCCAACTACCCATAAGAGAAGCAGAAAACCAGCCTTGACTCACTCCATTCTATCTCCTTCTTGCCGCTGAAGCCAGAAGTCAGCAAAACTCAGAACTGACTATCCTTTCGCATGGACCACAGCCCCAGACACCCAGCCATCTTTGGCCTGCTCCCTGATGACCACTGCCCTCCTTCAGCCCTACTCCCTCATCATGCCCTCCTCACTGGCCAACAGTGCCCCCAAACAGCCCTGATAGGGTCTGCTGACCATGTTCATAAAGCTCTGGATGGCTCTAGGTATCCACTTTCCTGAGCATCACATCTTCATTCCTTGTGCCCCTGCCTCTTGCATCCTGGGGTACTGATTTGTACTTGGGCCTGCCTCTCTTAACCACCCCTTCTGGAAAAATCCCAGGCCTGGCCATTTTTCTGTCTTCTGTGATCACCCAGGCCTGGCCATAGAGTCTTTATGGATGGAACTGAGTGTTCCAGATGAGAAGGAGACCAAGAGAAGTGACAGCTCAGAGATCCCAGGTATAACCAAGGCACAACAGGGACCATCTCCAAAATAATTGGGGGGCTCTCAGTCCCCCACTTTTGCTCCTACCATGTTCATATCCACAGACAGGCCACAGCTACACTGACTTCTCTCTAATGGCTTAACATTAGGGTGGGCTCCTACTTCTTCCTTTTTTTTTTTTTGGTACCAGGGATCGAACTCGGGTCCTTGCACTTGCTCAGCAGGTGGCGAAACCACTGAGCTAAATCCCCGGGCCATATTTCTTATACTTTGTTCAGAAGGCCTTTATAAAGCTTGAGTTCCTTGAGTGTCAGAGAACTCAGTACTGGAGAACTCTCCACAAAAAATGCTTTTGAGATGTTTTAGTTTGAGGAGAATCTAACACCAAGCCACCTACCCACAGCTTCACGGTACAGTCATAGGAGCCACTGAGGAGCTTTGTGTCATTCACACAGAAGTGGCAGGAACTCACAACATACTCGTGCCCCTTCAGAATTTTAAATGGAATCTGAAAAAAAGGAGAGAACAAACAAGTTCAATGAGGTTGCAAGAAACAAGGTTGATATACAAAAATCAGTTGTATTTCTAAACACTTGACATGAATACGTGAAAATAATTAAGAAAAATCATTTCCATTTACAGAAGTATCTAAAAGAATATGTAAGAATGAATTGAACAAAGAAAGTATAAAACTTAAGTTTGAAAATTGCAAAATAAAGAAGACCTAAGTAAATGGAAAAACATCCCATGTTCATAGATAGGCAGACATAATTTTGTTAAAACAACAATACTTGTTCGATCCTGGTACCAAAAAAAACAAAAAACAACAAAAAACCCCAGTACTCTCCAAAATGATCTAAAGATTCAACACCATCTCATCAAGTTCCAAGCTGACTTCTCTGTAGAAATGACAGGACAATTATATGGAAATTCAAGATAACCTGAATCAATCTTTAAAAAGAACAACAAAGATGGAGGAATCACATGTCCTGATTTTGAAGTATCCTATCAAGCAACTAATCAAGACAGTACAATAATAGTGTAAAGATAGGACTATAAATCAATGAAATATAATTGATAATCCAGAGAGAAATACTTGTATTTATAGTCAACTGATTTTTTTTTTTTTAGTGGATCAACTGATTTTTATTGGCGTGCCAAGGCAAATAGGGAGACAATAGCTTTTTTTCTTTTCTTTTCTTTTCTTTTTTAAACAAATTGTCCTGGAAAACTGGCTCTCTACGTGCAAGAGAATGAAGTTGAACTCTTACTGTACACCATTTATAAAAATAAACTCCAATTCAGGAATGGTGGCCCATACTTGTAATCTCAGCTCCTTAGGAAGCTGAGGCAAGAGAACAGCAAGTTCAAGGTCAAACTAGGCAACTTAATGACTTAGAGACAACCTGTCTCAAAATGAATAAATAAGGACTGAGGATGCAGCTCAGTGGTAGAGTGCTCCGGGCTTGATTCCCAATACTGCAAAGAAAAGAAAAAGGCTGGGGGGCTGGGGATTTAGCTCAGTGGCACTGCACCTGCCTGGCAAATGCAAGGTCCTGAGTTTGATCCCTGGTACCAGAAAAAAAGGGCTGGGGAATGTAGCTCAAGTGGTGCAGGACTTGCCTAGCTTGCATAAGGCTCTGGGTTAAATTCCCAGTATCACCAAAAAAAATTTTCTTTAAATAAATTCCAAATGGATCAAAGACTTAAATGTAAGTGTTAAAACTATGATATTTTTATAAAACATAATTGTAAATCTATTATACTTTGGATAATAGATTTCTTAGATATGACACCAAAAACACAAGTAACAGCAACAAAAATAGATAACCTAGACATTAGTAAAATTAAACACATTTGTGCTTCACTGGATACCATGAAAAAAATAAAAAGATAAACTGCTTAATGAGAAGACATGTTTGCAAATCATGTATGTGATAATGGGCTTGTATCTAGAATATATAAAGAATGCTTACAGCTTAGTGATAAAGAGAACTAAATTTAAAGATGGGGAAATGATCTAAATAGATGTTTCTCCAAAGATAGGCTGTTATAGTTTATATCTAGAGATGTCCCCACACAGCCTCATGCGCTCATAGGTGGGGCTTTTGGGAGTGGCTAGATCATGGGTGTGTGGTACTGGATTAGTCTACTAATTGGTTTAGCACAGTTGTGGATGCTGATGATTGATTTAGTGAAGAGGGAAGCCTCACCTTGGTTGTGGGTGGCACCAACCAATAGGTTTGTAGCCTAGATGGAATAAAATGGGAAAGATAGAAGGCTTGCTGCCTTCTCCCTGCCTTGTCATGAACTGTTTCTCCTGTGCTATGCCCGCTGCCATGCCACCCTGCCTTAGAACCAGCCAAGTATGGCCTGAAACCTCTACAACTGTGAGCTAAAATAAATCTTTCCTCCTTATCTTATAGGTGTTGGGTATTTTGTCCCAGCAATGAGAAAGTAACTAAGACACATGCAAATGGCTGACAGCACATGAAGAGATTCTGAACATCATTAACCACTGGAGGAATACAAATGGAAGCCACAGTGTGATACCATGCCGTATTTGTCAGGCTAGCTATAATAGTAGGTGTTGACAAGGATGTGGAAAAATGGAACTGTCACACATTGTTGGTGGGAATGTTTTCTACTTTGGAAAACAATTTGGCAGTTCTTCAAAAAATTAAACCTGTGAGTTAAAATATGACCCAGTAATTTCAGACCTAGGTGTATACCCCACAGAAATGAAAATATCCACAAAAAATTTACATGTGTACAGAATGTTGTGGTAGCATCATTCATTAAGTAGAAACAACCCAGATGTCCATCAATGATGAACTAATACAGAAAATGTGTCATAGGCACTCAGTGGAATATTAGTTGGAAATAAAAAGGAGTAAAGTACTGATGTGTGCTTCAGTATGGATGAACCTTGACATATTGTGCTAAGGAAAAGAAGCCAATCACAGAAGACCGCATACCATCCTCTAATTCTGTTACTATGAAAGGCCTAAAGGCAAATCTATAGAGACAGAAAGTAGACTCAAGGTGGCTGCCCAGAGCTGGGAGGATGGGTTGTAGGGAAGTGGGAGGGATTGCTAATAGCTACCAGGTGTCTTTTTGGGTGATGAAAACATTCTCAAATTGATTGTGATGATGGCTACACAAGTCCGCATGCACTAAGAACCACTGAGTTGTACACCTTGTATCGTGGAATGGTATGGAATGTGAATTATTATAAAGATGAAAATTAGACAAGAGGGAGCTAGCCTGAAAACATCCAACCCTCCCTCCCATGGCCACGTGTTGGGGGCACTGGGCCAGAACTTGGGGGTGCTGGCTTTGGGAGTGCTGGGAGGTGTGAGAGTGCAGGACATGGGACCAAGGGTTTGGACTCTGCTTCTGGGAGCACAGGGTGCATGGACAGTGAGAGGGAGGTGCAGGGCGGTGGAGGGATGCAGGGGAGGGGACCTGGGGACGGGCAGGGCAGTGGGAATGTAGGAGGTGAGCAGATACCCGCCTCCAAGGGGCTTGGGGAAGTGGGGACACACTGACCCCACCCCGGGCTCTATCGCCAGGGGGCATAGGCAAACTGTGGTAGGTGGGAGACGCAGGGCCACCATCTGGGGTGGTGTCTTCGTTGTTTCCCCAGGGAGCAGAGTGTGGAAGTGCGGCCACCCAGCGTCTCTTCCAGCTGGCCCTGCCACAGCCACTTTGAGGGTGCCACAGAGGGTGTGGGGTGGAGTAGGGGAGTGGACCCAGGACTCAGGGCTTCCCTGAGGTTCTGGTCTTGGAGAGGGGCTCCTGGTCGCCCCAGAGCGCCTCTGGCATCACTGTGTTTTGCCCAGACTGCTGATCGCCCTCGTCCAAGGCCAGGGGGTCGAGCGTGGCCAGCAGCCCATTGTGGCGCAGTGCGGGGAGCGACCTTGAAGCGGCCCACGGCTTTCACCATGGTGGCCCAGGGCAGCCTGCGGGGCCAGTGGTCCCTGGTGGGGACCACGAGCATCCCCTTTGGGTCCTCGCCCGAGGTTTTCAGGGAGTCCGGTGGGGAGGCCATCTCGGATCCCAAACCGCCGGTGGCCGCCCCAGGCCTGGAGCTGGACGGTGGCAACCGCACCCCTGTGCCCTGCGCCAGCCCTTCACATCCACGGGCCTCCGGGCCGGGAAATGAAGGCTCCCACGCGGACCACAGCTGACCCTAAAAAACGGGGTCGAGTCCTAGGAACCGGAGGAAGGAGACTGAGCGTGTGAAACCAGAGACCCCACCCCTTGTGTCGTCCTTCTGGGTCACCCCAGCTCCCTGTCATAGGGCGATTTCTGTGTCCTTCGCCTCTGTAGGAGCTGCTGGCCAGCCCTCTTTTCTGTCAATCAATAGAGAAACAATCAATAAGAACTGCAAGGGCCCCTGAGAAATACATGTAACTGGTTGGGGTGGGGTCACACAGTCCATAAGATTGTAAGGGAAAGATCTGTCACTGAATCAATGACAGTAGGGGAGAGCAAAATGCTGCCTCATCTGTTGAAGGCCCATGG
Source organism: Heterocephalus glaber (assembly GCF_000247695.1). Next base: position 9,932,172 of record NW_004624794.1, on the reverse strand, counting down.
CTAGGAAATAAGACTGGGTGGAATTATTCCAGAATACAAGGTTTGCCATCTCTGGGTGGTAAAACTAAAACTGATTTTCTTCCTTTCTTCCACTTTAAAATGATTCTGATCTATGAGGTTTCTTTCATAATTTAAAAACCTCCACTTGGCTAGGGGTGGATGCCAGGGCCCTACTCGTACTGGCAAGTGCTCTACCCTGAGCTGCCCTTCAGCCCTGCACTTTGATCTTTGAAAAGGTTTCTCTTCCGTGCACATGAGGTGGCCTCACAGCAGGGATGCAAGGTCTACAGAGCAAGGACCCTGGCTCTGGGGCACATTCTCTCCCTAGGCCTCTCTGCCTACCTCAGACACGGGAGTGACATTTCTGAGAGGATGTGGCCTCCAGCCTGGACCCTGGGTCTGTGTTGCCCAAGGGGCTCTGGCCACCTGAGTTCGGGGAGCTTCACTCCCAAGGCACAGTGGGTGGGAAGCAGCCACTTCCCTCTCCATGCACATCCTTTAATGAGTCCAAACCATTCTTACTAAACTCAGCTGTCTTCATAATGAAATCAGAGGATAGTCTTTACTTTTAATTTCTTATAAAACTTCCAGGAAATTAAAAGAATCAAGAAGAAAATAGAAAAATGCCACTTTAATTAAACTGTTCAGTCTGAATTTTTCCCTCTGACACTAACTGAAATTAAAAATAGAAATCAATTTCTGCAAATTTTCAAAGCAGCCTTTGAAATGTCAAGGTTTCAAAAAATTATTTTACAGCAGGAATTTACATATAAATACAATCTGTACAATGTATTAACTGAACAATCAGCAAGCTTCTATCACAGAGGAGATCTGATACTGAGACAGGCTGGGCAGGATTCAATCACTGCCTCTTTAGTGGGAGACATTTCAGCCTGAAAAAGAAAACAGAAATGAGAGAAGGTAAGTTACATATGAACTGAAAAGCTAAACAGGACTGAGGCTGTTGCTCAGTGGCAGAGCCCTTCTAGGTTGGATTCCCAGCAGTGAAGAGAGGGAAAAAAAATCCAAAAGCTCCTTAAGGGCTGAGAATGCCATATCTTACCCTGGGTCACAGTGGAAAGTTTGCACCTAGAAAATACTGCACACAAGGAAGCCTGACTTAATCTGAATCATCAGCTGCTTCTTCTCTTACCCCTAACACACACAGAGACATAACCCTCCCATCTTATATTAGAACCCCTGTATAAGAACACCTTCTAATCCCAGTGTCACTCCCCCATCTCATCCATTTATGACCTTTGGGAAGGAATTAAAACATGTTTGCTCCAGGGTTGTCAGGTTTACATCTCAGTTTTATACATATAAGAATTCATGGCACCTGTCCTCAGAGTAGAGCTGATTCACCCTGTCCTTGATCTTTGTTCTGCACAGAAATCCAAACATCCATGATGACAGAGTAGCTGGATACACTGTAGTATATTCACATAAAGGAACACTCTGAAGCACTGAGATTGACCCAGGTACTGCCACCCAGGAATCTCCCAAACTAGGTGCAAAAGAGACTATACAACAAAATTTCTTTAAATAAAGTTTAAAACTACTAAGAGTAATCAGTGGTGATAGAAGCCAGAGGAATGGTTACCTTTGGCAAGCAGGGAAAAGATGGTAAGTGGGAGGAGATACGAGGGGGCTTCCTCCTCGATTCATGTGCTTTTGCCTATGTATACTCAGAAATGTGTGGAGCCTTGGACTTACGCTGTTTGCACATTCACATATGTGTGTGCAATAAACAGCTGACTTAACTGTATGATTCCATTTCTATGGTATCCCAGAACATGTAAAACTAGCTTATAGCAAGTGACAGGAAACAGATCACAGTCTCCTGGGACAAGTGGGGGTAGACTGCAACTCCAACAAGAACCAGGCTGCACTGCCACTGAAGAAAAGTATCAGGGGGCCTTGCCAAGAGTGAGGCCCCATGCCAGTGCTAGGGATGCAGACACACATAGTTGTAACCCCAAATGTGACAACTATGCAGACAGTCCAGGCACAGAGTGGAGGGGGCACTCTTTCAATGATAGCCCCTCACCCCGAGATCCTTGGGGAGAGCCTGAGGGCCTTGGTAAGAGGCCATGAGAATTGTACCTCTAGCAACCAAACAGTGATATTTCTTTTCACCTCTGACCCTCTCTTCCAGCCCTTCCTCAGAGACAAGTGCTCTTGAGTGTGTGGTAAGAATCCTTCCAGCTTCCTTCCTGTTCAAAAAGGTACATGCTATGTATGGTTTGAATAAATGCCCTCAAAGGCCTGTGTGTTAAAGGCTTAGTCCCCCAGCATAGTGCTATTATTGGGAGGCGATAGAACCTTTAAGAGGTGGGGCTTAGTGGCAGGTCTTTAGGTCACAGAGAGTGTGCCCTTGAAGGGAACAATGGGACCCAGCCTCTTCCTCTTGCTTCTTTTTACTTGCTGGCCACGAGGTAAGCAGTTTTGTTCTACCTTATCTTCCTGGCATGATGTGCTGCCTCACCACAGGCCTAAGACAACACAACCAACTGACCATGGACTGTATGCTTTAAAATCATAGGCCAAAGTAAACTTTCTCTCTTTATAAGTTGATTATCCCAGATATTTGTTATAGTAATGGAAAGCTGACTAACAGAGCACACACATGTGTATTTAGAGAAATCCATGCTTGTATCCTTTGTATTTTTGGACCAAAAGAACACATTGTTCATTTTAAAGAAATGAATGAAAAAGAACAAAAAGTTGATGTTTATCTTTCCAGAAAGCAATACTCTAAGGACACAATAATTAAAGCAGGGGGGAGAGAAGTACAAAATGGCTAAGGAATAAGAATAGAGAATACACATGGGGATAGGTATTTAGAAGATGATCAAGTTACACTGGCCCTAATGAAACACAGCACTGAGTGGGCTGAGGTGGCCAGGGATCACCTCTGTTGTTTCCCTCTTCATCTTAGCTGCACTTCCCAGTCCTGGGGTGGCCAGGTGGGTCACACATCTGCTGTGGCCCATGAACTGCGGCTGGAGGTGCCACTTCCAACCTTCATGACCACCTCCAACCCATCCACCTTCTATGAAGACCATGTGCTGAAGTGGGAGAAAACTGGGGTCCTTGATTATATTCATGCTTCCCTGTACTAAGCCACTGCCAGTAGGGCCCTCTTTTCAATTGCAACTAGCTTACTCACTCTGACTAATGCAATTTGCTATCCATTTGGAGAAAAATAACTTTGGTGCCTACCTTACTCTGTTCCCAAGAAAACAAAATGATCCAAATGGATTAAAACAGAAACAAAACTATAAAAGCATTAGGGTAATGTGTGTATATGTGTGGAGACAGCGTGTGTGTGTGTGTGTGTGTGTTTGTGTGTGTGAGATATATATAAAGTTGAGGAAGGCTTTTTTTTCCTCTCCCAGTACTGGGGAGTGAGCCCAGGACCTTTGCCCTGAACCACATCCCCAGCCCATTTATTATTATTATTATTATATATTTTTTAATGGTAGGGATTCTGGATACAATTGCTATAGGTACTTTTATCTTATTTTTTTATGTTTTTGCTACATGGATCAAACTTGGAACTTTGCACTTGTGAGGCAGGTGGCGGAACCACTGAGCTAAATCCCTCCATTTATTATTATTATTATTATTATTATTATTATTATTATTATTATTATTATTTTGAGATAGGGTCTCACTAAGTTGCTAAGTTGCCCAGGGTGGGCTTAAACTTGGTTTCCTTCTGCCTCAGCCTCCCATAATGCTGGGATTACAGGGTATGCCAACACACCTAGCTAAGGAAGACTTTTAAAAAAGGTAAAATTGTAGCCAGGCATGGTGATGGATGCCTGTAATAATGTAATTAGTAATAATGACAAAGTAGTTGAGGGCAGGGGAGAAGCTCAGCGGTAGAGTGCTTGGTTAGTAAGGCTCAAGGTTCCATCTCTAGTACTGTCTATAAAAAGTGACCAGGCATAGTTGTACACACCTGTAATCCCTGCACTCTAGGAGGTTGAGGAAGGAAGGTCACAAGTCAAGTCTGGCCCAGTCAATTTGGTGATGTAGTGACACTCTGTCTCAAAATGAAAAATACAAAAGGGGCTAGGGATACAGGTCAGGGAGAAGGCCCCGGTTCAATCCCCAGTACTGGAAAAATAAGTAGTTGAGAAGTGCTCAAGATATCTTCATTTAATAGAGGAAAAATAATCAATAAATACTATTTTTATGGGGTATCGGGGATTGAACTTGGGTCCTTGAGCTTGCGGGGCAGGCGGTGGAACCACTGAGCTAAATCCTCAGCCCTGATAAATAGTTTTATTATTTAATACACAAACTTTATACTTAAATGCCCTTTTTCCTACTTTTTGATCTTCACCAAAAAATTTGTTTTAAAGTACAGCTAAATAAATAAAAATATGCTGCTTTAAAAGAAAAACAAAGTGTCTGAACAACTGAGCATTTGCACTGAATGTCAGCATTTCTGTTAAGGCACAGAGAGAGGGCCCCGTGTCCCTGATCCTGGCCTTGAGATCCTCCCTGACTGGCTTCCTGTGCCTCTAGGGCTTCTCTGGACACCGGAAGCAGAAGCTCCAGGCCCTACAGGATCCTGGGACATGCAGAAGTTACTCACTTCTCTTTCCTTTGTATGTGCTCCTTCTTGTTCTTGTGTTTTTCTTTGTTCTTTTTATATTTCTCTTTTTGAGGTGTGTCAGGTTTCTGACCAGCATCTGAAACACAGATGTAATAAACACGTGAACTATAGGGAAAACATAGACTATAAAAAGTAAGCTCCTTGGGGACGGGGATTTAGCTCAGCGGTTTGGCTGCCTCTTTTGCAAGCGCAAGGATCCTTCGATCCCTGGTACAAAAAAAAAAAAGTAAGCTCCTAAATTGCTGAGTTAGGAGTCTGATGTGGACGGAAGGTCCCCATTAAGGCAGAACTCCTGCCCTTTGATTTGCTTCTGCCTCAATGATGAACAGATTAGCACTGCGCACCGTCTCGCGCCACAGCCAGGAAGCGGCCTGAAACCTCCTGCAGGGCCTGAGCAACCCAAGCAGGGTCCCGCCGTCCCTCACTTCCGGATGACACAGAGGGAGATGAAGTCGAAGCAGACAGCCCACGAGCCTGTGGTCACGTCATCCTCAGGTGAGCTGGGCGCCAGCCGAAAGCTGAGTCCTGGCTGCAGGCCCAGCCCTGTGATTCTGGCGCGTTGCCCAAGCTCTCCAAGTGTCTGTCCTCATTTTTAAAACGGGGTAACAAGAATCCCTGCTCTCTTAGGGACAAAGGGAGGATGAGCTAAGACCAGGCGCCTGAATCCCACAGCCCAGAATTTGGCACATAAATGTCAGCTCTTCGTGTATCATCTTCTCTTCACAAAAGATATTTTATAAGAATTTATCCTGTAAGTGGAAATACTAAAATGCTAGCATCAAAACAACATAATGTATGCAATTATTAAAAATAACTAAAGAACCTGGGCATAGTGGCACACTCTCATAATCTTAGCTACTGCATTTGGGAGGCTGAGGCAGGAGGATCACAAGTTTGAGGACAGCCCAAGGGACTTAGCAAGACTCGACCTCAAAAATAAAAAAGAAAAATTCTGCGTATGAATCTCAGAGTGAAGGCTCTGTGTTGAATCCCAAGAAAGATAAGAAAAGACTAAACAAGTTGCATGGGCCTAGACTTACCACCTGGATTCAAATGAAAATGTTTTTATAGGTTGTTAATTTGCAGATAATCAAAACAAACAAAAAATCATGGTAGTAGAAGCAGTACATTATATCAACTTTTTCCACCTAAAGAAAAGTTTCAAAATGTTTGAGGAGTGTGGCTATTTTCCAAACCCAGTTAACAAATGCCTGTAACTTCTAGTTTTAAGAGTTGGTTAGATATTTCAGAATTGACTTCCCTTGATTTTTTTCATGTGAGTTTTGAAAGTCATGTCCCCCAAGTAACCCATGCAGCAAATTGTTATAAAATATTTTACGAGTATTAAGGACATTCTGGAAAAGAATGAAAGGAATAATAATGAAGGAATAATTATCTCGCAAAATAGCTTCAAGTGCTGACACCAATTTTAAATTAAAGATCTAAACAACTAGAGGAAATGAGAAAATACATTCACTGTGATTTTCCCCGGCTTCATACTTTTCTCTGCTTTCTAGCATCTCTTTGAAAGCTGAGTTAATTAACCAAACCAATACTTAAATGTGGGTACTGTAGGAAAATATAAAGTGGATATTGGAATTATATGCCATTCACATATCTGGGTCACATTATCAGATATTTGTTAACACAGCCTTCAAAGAGATGATAAAATCCAGTCTAAACATTTTATCAGATGTCATCGTAAGGTGGCACTGTGCAGGAGTTGCTCACAGATAGTGGAAAAGGAGGATGAACGATTTTTTTTCTGAAAGAGCTAGTTTTATTTTATTTGCTTCATTACCCAAAGTCTAAAAGTGTCTTAAAATATTCTTCTCCCTGAAATTTCCCCATCTTTGTACAAAAGACTATTATGTATTTTAAAAATCTCTACAAGTGATGAAATTTAAAATGGTGAGTGTTCTACAATAAACATCTGAAAATTAGAGAAGGAAAAGTTTAAAGGTCTCTGGCACTGTTGAGCAACAGCTACCATTCAGGCACTAGCTGGAGGCAATTAGTTTCAAAATGTGACCAAAAACAGAGCCTGGTGCCAGATGAGAGGGCTGGGTGGGTGTAACAACCTGGTAGAGCTGTCACACCTCAGGGAGACGCTTGCTGACACTGGCAGGTGAAGCAAGGAGCTCAGGACTCACTGGGGCAGAAGGCGGAAGGCAGCCATGCCCGACTCTTCTGTTCATACAGTTGCATCTTCTGTGTCAGGAAGGGAGGTATCGGGCAGGCTTAGAAAAACACCAGAGCAGGACTTTCACCCATTTGTCGGGTATTAATACATGTAAGTCTTTTGTTAATGTCTTTTACCACCCAACAATGTGCTGTCTTCACTTTGCTCAAGTAGCTCAGGCCAGATGCTGAGGACACAGCGGTGAACATTTCAGAGTCACCTCTGCCCTCTGGGACCCTGGAACAGGGAAGTGAGATACATGAGGACACCTAAGACCAGGTGCACCAAGGTTGTCCTCCCCAGAGGCAGGTGTACCTAGGGTCACACACTCCAGGTCACTGCAGAGCTGGGGTGGGGTGGGGGAGGCGACTGAGAAGAAATTAACACAAACAAACAGGGTCTAAGAGTAGGTCCCAGCCTAGAGAACTGATGAGGACTAATTTCACTCAGAATAAACTATCAACAAAGGAAAAAATGAAAATAAACAATCATGTTGACAATGACAGCCACATTATTTAAAAGATGGCTACATTTTCAGATAAAAGAGAAAAATTTAAAAATATGCATCAAAGTGATTATTTCTAGGAGGTGAGATTATAAAGGATTCAAAATTTCTACATTGTGTGTGTGCATGCGTGCACATGTGTGTCTGAGTATTGGACACAGAACCTCCTACTAAGCTGTATCCTCAGCCCTTTTTTTATTTTTAATTTTGAGACAGGGTCTCACTAAGTAAGTCAGTAAGTTGCCAAGGCTGAGCTTGAACTTGTGATCCTCTTGCCTCTGCCACCCAGAATGCTGGGATTACACGTGTATATCACCATACCAAGCCATTTCTATACCTTTGAATTTTCAAATCAAGTATATATGACTTTGTAATTTAAAAAATGGATTTTCCCCATAAAAAGAAATTGATATTTGCAATCACCTAAAAAGAAATATTTTATATTTCTGTGCAACTTTTTAAAAATAATGTCCACATATCCACATTTTTTGATACAGTTTGAATTGAGTTTATGTGCTTTCTGGCCGTGTTTATAATCAATAAAAAGGTGCTGAACTTTTATAGAGAATTAAAAAACATAAGTGACTGGGCTGGTAGTGTGCCTCAGTGATACAGCGCTTGTCTGGCTGGGAATCCTGACTCTCTCCTTTAGTGACAGTCACAGTGGAGCCTCTCTGCTTTCGTGAGAGGGACAGCATGAGAAATACTGAGAGTCTTGGCTGATAATGGGAAAACATTAACCCTAGATTCAATGCTACTTTATTCTGCCTAACAAAATAGAAGAGAAAGATGTGAAAAGATCAAACCATGCTCAAATAATTTAACTAAGTCCCCAAACAAAGCTGAAGAATACAGAAATATTCAGTGCCCAGGACAATTGGACATCCATAGGTTAACAAAAAGGAGTCTAGACACTGACCTTGTTTACATCTACACAAAAATTATTTCAAAATGGATCATACACCTAAATACAAAGTAGAAAACTCTACAAAGTTTTATAAAACAAAGGGAATCTTGGGTATGGGGGTGAATTTTCAACTGCAATGCCAAAAGCATCCTTGAGAGAAAAAGATTGATAGTTGGATTTTATTAAAACTAAAAATATATGCTTGTGAAAGACACCGCTAAGAAAAAGAAGAAAAAGTCCTGACAGAAAATATGTGCAAATCACATGAAAGATTACGGACTTTAGCCACAATATACAAATAACTTCTAAACCTCAACTATGAGAAAACAACACAGTTTTTTAAATGGGCAAAAAATAGGAACAGAGGGCCAGAGCTCAGTGGTTTTGCCGCCTGCTGCACAAGCGCAAAGACCTGAGTTCGATCCCCAGAACCCCCCCCCCCAAAAGATAGGAACAGATATGTAACCAAAGGAGATATACAGATACAAATAAACATAAACAAGATACTCAACTTCATATCTCAGTAGGGAATTCCAAATTGAAACAATAAGGAAGTACCACTATACCTCTATTAGAGTGGCTAAAAAAACCCCAAAACCCAGACAATATCAATTCCTTGTGGGGATGTAGAAAAATTGGAACTCTTGTTCACTGCCAGGTGTCCTGGATTTTGTTTTGTTTTGGTACCAAGATCGAACTCGGGACCTTGCGTTCCAAGGCCTGCGGAGGCACCACGGAGCTAAATCTCCCGGCTCCTCTTTCATTGCTAATTGGAATGCAAGACGGTACAGCCACTTTGGAATTCAGTTTAGCAGTTTCTTAGAAACTATGTCAGTCACTTTCTTGTAGTTGGGACAATATTCATCATCCACAACTTAAAAGAGGAGAGATTTATTTTGGCTCACGTTTTTAGTCCATGGTCAGCCAGCTGCAAGGCCAGAAGGCATGGTGGAAGGAGGAAAGCAGCTCACCTTACCCGGCAACCAGGAAGAAGAGAGATAAGGGAGGAGACACATTTCCAGGCCACGCCCCCAGTGACCTGTCTTCTCTGACCAGTCCCCACTTCCCATCAGCAAGTCAGCTCTAACACCCCCATCCAATCACCTTCCAAAAGCCCCACCTCTGAGTGTAGGAAACTTTGGGGAACATCTACCTATAAACCATAACACTCTGCCCCAACTCCCAAAAGACTCATATGCATTTCTTTATGCAAAATACATTTAGTCTCTCTCTCTCTCTCTCTCTCTCTCTCTCTCTCTCTCTCTCTCTCTCTCTCTCTCTCTCTCTCTCTCTCCTCTCTCTCTCTCTCTCCCCTCCCTTGCCCTGTCTCTTTATCAGTGTATTTATTTCAACAAATGAGTTTGTGCTGATATCTCCAACTTAGTCCAGCACTTCAGTGTCCATCCTAGCATTCTCCTCTGCTTTTTTCTGGTTGCTTCTTTCTCAGTCAGTAAACAACCTATCTGTTGCTATCTTATTTGTTGACTATTATTACACAAAAAAAGTAGTTTCAGAATTTATAGCAAGTATCCTTTTGAGAAACAAATATACCAACTAGAATGTAACTTAAATATAGTTCTTTTTTCTTTAGTCTCACAGTAGCTAATCAAACAGTCTTAAATCTAGAATGGTGGCAAATGCCTGTAATCCCATCTACCAGGAGGCTGAGGCAGGAGGATCATTAGTTCGAAGCTGGCCTGGGCAATTTAGCAACTTAGTGAGACTCTGCCTCAAACAAACAATCCCACACTGTCTTAATTTCTTCTTTAGTGTAGTTAAGACATCCATTTATTTTTAAAAATTTTTTATTTTTTGGTACCAGGGATCAAACTTGGGACCTTGTGCTCACAAGGCAGGCGGTGGAACCACTGAGCTAAATCCCTGGCCCAGGACATCTATTTATAAACAGATTTGTCAGCATGTTCATTCCATCTTCAGTTCCCCCAACATTTTGGGTGATTTCTAAAAATTTGCATATAATAAAGTCACTCTTTTTTGTTTGTTTGTTTTGAGATGGAGTCTTGGTGTATAGTTCAGGCTGATCTTCAACTTTTTTTCTAGCACAGGCTGGGCTCCAACTCTTTTTTTGTTTTTTGTTTTGTTTTTGAGACAGGGTCACTCAATGTAGTCCAGGCTTGCTTTGAACTCACTGTATAGTTTGGGCTTGCCTTGAACTCACAGAAATTGTCCTGCTTCAGCCTTCTGAGTGCTGGTATTACAGGCATGCACCACCATATCTGGCTGGGCTCCAAACCTTGATCCTCCTGCCTCAGCCTTCTGAGTGCTATGATTATGGATATGCCTCATTATATCCATCTTACTCTCTCTCTCTTTGACAAATTACACTGATGGTTTTTCCAATGTTGAATCAATCAGCCTTGTATTCCTGTCATAAAATCCATTTAGTTGTAATATATTATTCTTTTAGTATATTGCAGGATTAAATTTTTCAAGTGTTTTGCATCTATGTTCATGTGGCATATTGCAAAGTACTAGTTTTCTTTTCTTGCAAAGTATTTGTCTGCTTTTGATACCAAGATAATTTTGGTCTCATAAAATGAGTTGAGAAGTATTCTCTCCTGTTCCATTTTTCTGAAAATATTGTATAGAATTGGTGTGATTTCTTCTTTGTCTGGTACAATTTGTCAGTGAAAGCATTTGAGCATGCAGCTTTCTTTGTTGGAAGAGTTTAGTTATAAGTTCAGTTTAAAAATAAAGATAGTATTCATATTACGTATTTCTTCTTGAGTGAGTAGCTTCCTATGAAGTTAAGCATTTATTTACCATCCAATATAGCAATCCCACTGCTAGGTATTTGTTCAAGTGAATTGAAAATTTACGTGCAACCCAAACCTTTCCAACCAGAAGTTCCATGGTATGACAAGTAAGCTGGACTATCAAAGTGATTTGCTTGGAAGCTGCCTACAGGATTAGTAAAGCACACTTTTGGGCATGTTTGGGTGGGTCATTGAGATGTGACAGGATTATATCTAGTCCCTGGCTCCTTGCAACAGCTAATACCTGCTTTGCTTCCAGGCCACCATGAGCTAAGCAGCTTTGCTCTGCCATGATGTTCCTGCTTTAGAGGTAGCTGACCATGGGTTGAATCCTCTGAAACCATGAGCCAAATAAATCTTTCCTTTCTTTTTGGTACCGGGGATTGGACTCGGTACCTTGTGCCTTCGAAGCAGGCAGTGGAACCACTGAGCTAAATCCCTGGCCAAATCTCTCCTTTCTAAAGTTGTGGATGTTAGGGTTTTTTTCCAGCAATGGTAAAGCTGACCAATACACATAGCAAGTTATGTTATGCTATAGGAACATTAAGGAATGGCTCCTGCTTGATATCAACTCTCTAAGAGCTTCAAGATCAGACAGCCTTAGTCCTAAACCACAGCTGGACTCTGACCCAGGATGGACCCACACAGAAATTCTCCAGGCCAGGCTGGCCCAACCAGAGCCCTTCCATAAAATCTAGAATTTGGGTGGCTGGCCTGGGATGTGTAGACCAGGTGCTATGGGAGAAAGGGTGGTGATAGGGCCATGTTTTCTGCCATGTGGTTGGAGGAAATAGATGTTGGGTAAGAGAACCAGACCAGGCCCAGAGAGAGGGGTTGAAATGAGGGACAAACCACATCAGTTTGCTTCCAGGTGTCTCTCTCTGCATTCCTGTTCTGAGCCCAAAGGAAAACATAATTTGGGTTTCTGTTACCTGCAGCCCAGAGCATTCTAATGATCAAGTGCCTTTCCTTCCTTGGACAATTTATATTTCCTTTTAGAGAAGAGAGTTTTTTCACGCTGCCTGTCACTCTCTCAACTGGCTCTCTTCTCCTTAGTCTAAGTGTTGGGCCATTTCACACCACAGTACCCTTCGCTTTCATCTTCATAAAGTAAGGGAAATTCTCTTTGACTTATTACTTGTAAGCATCTTGGCATGGAGAAAGTGCTCAAAGGACAGTCATGACAAGGATCTTGTAAGAATGGACACTAGGTCAGGCATGGGGGCTCATGTCTGTAATTCCAGTACCCTTTGAGGTTGAGGCAAGAGGGTCACAGGTTTGAGATGAGCCTGGGGAATTTAGCAACCTTGTGAGACCCTGTCTCAAACAAAACTAAAGAGTAAAAAGAAAGCTCGGGATGTAACTTTGTGTGAAGGCCTTGGATTAAATCCCCAGTACTCCCAGAAAAAAACCCAATCAACCAGCCAACCAACCAAACAAACAAACATAGCACCAAGACTTGCCAGAGATCACATGAATTTTGGGCTGATATATATCAAAGAGTGACAATGACAATAGGGATAATAATTTGAGATTTTCCCTTTCTCAGGAGTGAAAATGAACTTGTTTTCTTGAAACTTGTTTCACTTGAGGGCTTTTATTATTGTTGTTTTTGTCATTATTGTTGCAGCAAAACTCCACTGGGCACTCTGAGTTCACAATGATTACAGATGTGCTCATTTTATCTCCATTTCCCAACTTTACTACTTCACAGCCACCTGTGACCACACTTTACACAGAATCACATTAGATTTTGGCTCTTGCTGATAAATTAAGGCAACCAGGATTATTTTCCCCCTTTTAGTTACAGAAACAAACAAACTAAAGGAAAATGAAAACAACATTGTCTCTTTGTTTTCTAAGTGGCATAGGATGTCATTTAAATAAAGAATCAAGTGAATTTTTGGAATGGGCCTTTCTGATCCACATCATCTGGTGGAGAAACTCATTAGTTCCTTGTTTTTGGCATGGCTTCCTTTGCTGACAATATAAGGATTCAAGTATGTAAAAAAATTAAAACCTACTCCAAAGACCCTGATGACCTGCCTGTGTACAGTTTACTTCGTGCCAGAAACAATGTTGAGCTGAATTTGGCTTCTGCTGCTGTGTGAATGTAAATTTGTATTTCCAGTGCCAAATACCTCTTATTTTTTCTTTGTTATTTTAGATGTAGGGAGCTGGAAGGACACCAATAAGCTTCTTGGCTTTGATTATTTCAACTGCTGTGATGTTAATGATTCACTAATTGAAAAAATAAAATATCATGGAAATCTTCTGCTAAAAGAGAGATTTCAAAGCTTGTTCTTTCTGTTGAAAAAAGTGCCCTTCTGATTTGCTTAAGGAGGCATGGTATACTTATGAATATTTTTTTCCTTTGAAACAAATTCCAAAAGGTAGGAATAGGCAATTCACAAAGGAAGAAACACAAATGGCCAATAAACATGAAAATATGTCCATTAAAGAAAATGCAAATTGAAACAGTGACATTTATTTTCCTACCACATAAGAAAAAATACAGGCATACTTCATTTTATTGCATGCTACTTTATTGTGTTTTGGAGATACTGCTTTATGTACAAATTGAAGGTTACCAGCAAGCCTGCATGGAACAAGTTTATTGGTGCCATTTTCCCAACAACCCATGTGATCAGTAGCAGTGAAGGAATTTTTAATTAAGGCACATACACTGTTTTTAAAAAAGATATAATGTTCTTGTACACTTAATAGATAGTATAGATGTAATTTTTATATGCACTGGGAAACCAACAACTTTGTAACTTGCTTTATTGCAACATTCACTTTATTGCGGTGGACTGCAATGGAACCTGCTGTATTTCCAAGTATGTATGTATTATACAAAAGCTTATGATAATCCCCATAGTTACTGAAAAAAGTGAGCACATTATTTTTGTGGTCCTAGGAATTGAACCCAGGGCCTTTGCACTGGGCTATATCCCCATCTTTAAAACAATTTTAAAATCTTGACCACAGAGTCTTGCTGAGCTGTTAAGTTGCTTAGCCTGGACTTGAACTTGCACTCTTTCTTCCTCAGCCTCCCCGAGTACTGAGATTATAGACATGTGCCACCATGCCAGGCTTTGAGCACCGTTTTTATTCCACTAGAGGAACTATGGACTGCCCCACCCTCTAGTGCAAGCTGGTGATGTGCATCAGTGTATAAATGTGCACCCTTTGTCCAGAAATTGTACTTCCAGTATCTCATTTTAAAGACCTGTTGTGAGGATGAACACTGAAGTCATTTACAGAAGATTGCCCAGGAGAGAGACTAGAAACAAGCTAATGTCCATTAGTTGGGACTGGTTAGGTAAATGGCTGCACAGCTCTCCATATATAGGACAGGCACTAAACACAAAGGTGCAGAACTTCCTATGAGAATGTGGAGAGGTGCTGTTGATATAGTTTCAAGTGCAAAAGTCACAAAACTGCTTATTGTGATTCCATTTCTGTACAGCAAAGTCTGTTTATGTGCATTTAAAAAAAGCCATCTGGACCCCCCCCCCCC
>NW_004624794.1:9802749-9912996 GCF_000247695.1 Heterocephalus glaber | reverse complement strand
ACACACATGTGTAAATACCAAATAGTTTCTCTAGTGTGAGAAACTGAAAGTGTAAATAAGGACTAAAAGGTATAACAGATAATGTGAAATAGAAAGAAAAGGGGCAAAGGGGAAGGGGAAGTTGGGGGGGTAGGGGAAAGGAAAGAAGGGAATGGAATCAATATGAGAAAATGAAAAAATGGAAACAAAGTCTTTATAAATAGGGAGGGATGGAGGCGTTGAAGGGAGGGCAGGGGAACGGGGAAAAAAATAAGAACCAAGAGAGATTATGTAAAGGTGCAAATTTCCAATGGTAAATGTCATTATATTGTATACCCAAAATGTACCAATAAAATTGATTAAAAAAATTTTAAAAGCCATCTAGCCAGTAAAAAAAGGATAGATACCATATGATTCCACTTATATGAGGTACTTCAAGTAGATAAATTCATAGAGACAGACAGTAGAATGGTGATTGCCAAGGACTAAGATGTAGAGGGATGAGAAATCATTATTTATTTATTTAGGGTTTTTTTTGTGTGTGTGTGGTACCAGGAATTGAACTCAGGACCTTGCACTTGCCGGGCAGGAGCAGCTCCACTGAGCCACATCCCTGGCCTTTATTTAGGTTTTTTGAGACAGGGTCTTCCTAATGTATTCCAGGCTGGCCTTGAACTCATTATGTAGTCTGGACTGGCTTTGAACTCACGGGGATTCTTTTGCCTCAGCTTTTTGAGGGCTGGGATTACCGTTGTGCTCTGCCAGCAAGAAGTTACTGCTTAATAGAAGTTAAGAAAGATGGAAGATGTTTTATAATATACTATAGTACACATTTATATCATAACAGTGATTTGTTGTCATTATCAAGTATTATGTACTGTACATAGTCAACTGAGCTGTACTTGTATATGAATGACAGTGCAGTGTTTTATTTTGTCTTACACCAGTGGTGATATTACATTATCTACAACAACGACGTCACTAGGTGATAGGAATTTTTTCAGTTCCCTTATAACCTTATGGGACCAGTGTTGTATAAGCAGTGCATTGTTCACTGCACCATTGTTATGCAGTGCATGGCTGTATATAAATAGAGAAGATAGGTGACTGAGGCAGGAGAATTGCAAGTTTGAGCCCACCCTGGGCAACTTAATGACGTAGTGAGACCCTGTCTAAAAATTAAAATTAAAAATCGCTGAGGATGTAGCTTAGTGTGAAAGCCCTGGGTTCAATCCCCAGTACCACAAAAAACAAACAAATAACTCCCCCCACCACACACACAAAAAGAATAGAGAAGAAGTATGTACCAAGCTCAGATGGGATTAGGGAAGGAGGAGAAGGGGATAAGGCAGGACTCCCCAGAGGTGGCATCTGATTCCAAGGAAATTGGAATGCCCAATGGGACTTTTTCCTCACAGGCCATGGCTTCTGCATGGGACATGAGATGGGAGACAGGACAAGAGAACAGGCTAGCTTTCTAGGGGCAGCTGAGCCACGCTCTGTTATCTGCTTCAACCCAGTGAGTGAACATCTGCTGACAGCTTCTACATCAGTGCGGGCAAAGCTGCCCTAGGTGGTGGGCAGGTACAAGGTAGGTTAGCACCTCTAGGCAGGATGACATTGGTAGCCATTAAAATGAGCTTGTAAATTAAAAGAGGATGATGTATGCAGCCCCAGATACCTGTTCATGGTACAGAGGCAGCAACAAGGAAGGATAGCTGCACTGAGTTTTCCCAGAGGGGACAGTCCAACCACAGCTAGTATTTATAGAGGGCTTACTCTGTGCCAGTACTGTTAGGAGTACTTTATAGGTTTGTGTGTTTGTTTGTTTTGGTACCGGGGATTGAACTCTGGACCTTGTGCCTATGAGGCAGGTGTCAGAACCACTGAGCTAAATCCCCAGCCCCTCCTTATAGGTTTTAAATCTTTTAGTTCTTGCCACAACTTATTGACATTGGTATCATCATGTGTTATCTACTGACATTTTATATGCCTGGGCACACACATTTATGTGCTCATGATTCTCTTTTAGTGCTTATTCTGTTGAGGAGGAAGTCCCCATTTTTTGGAAAGGCCAATTATTTTATTTTATTTTTATTGCTGCATATTAATATTAGTTATATTCCTGCTGGCATATTTCTGAAGGAATTAAGGACTGCACACTATAGTGATACATGCATACCTATATGTACAGTAGTACAATTCACAATAGCTAAGTGTGGATACAGCCTAGATGCCCCTCAATAGATGAATGGGTAAAGAAAATGTAAATAATGAAATAGAGTACTACTCAGCCATAAAGAAGAATTAAATTGTTATTTGCAGGAAAATAAAACTAGAAATCATAATGAAATTAGCCAGACTCGGAAAGTTAAATATTGCATGATTTCTCTTATATGAGAAAGCTAAAAATATAAATTAATAAATAAAGAAATAAAATAAAGAAAAGAGGGCAGGAAGTCTCCATTTTAATATTAGTTTGTCTCAAATGCTCTAGGTGACTTCCGAAATCTCCTTGAAGACTGGTGGGGGAGGGAGTGTGGTGAGAGAGACAGAAACAGAGAGAAAGAGACAATACGAGGCAATACAAGGTACAGTCTTTTGTTTGGGGCATGACTATATGGTTACTGGCCTGGTTTTATATTAAAGATAATACATAAAACTTCCCTCTGAAATAGAAATATTTAAATTTTAAAGAGTCAATTTTTTTTTTTTGGTACTGGAGATCGAACTCGGATCCTTCTGCTTGCAAGGCAGGCGGCAGAACCACTGAGCTAAATCCCTGGCCCTTTTTTTTTTTTAAGGCAGGATCTTGCCAGGTAGTCTTGGTTGGCTTTGAACTCGCTATGTAGCCTAGGCTGGCCTCGAACTCGTGACAATCCTCCTGCCTCAGCCTCCTGAGTGCTGAGATTACAGGCATGCACCACCATGGCAAAAGAGTTAATTTAAGTACAACTCAAGTGCGTAATGCAGACTGGCTGTCTGTGCTGGTGGAGGGGCTCTCTGAGCCCTGTGTGTGGGCAGTGTTAGCCAAGCCCCATCATGTCCCCTCAGGAGTCCCAGGGACTCTAAGGGCACTGGCAGTTTCACTCCAGATGCCTGGAGTCTTGCAAAAGTTGAATTCATCTCTCACCAGTGCTGAAACTCAGCCTGGCACAGCTCTCCCCACCCCCATGTCCCGGGGCGGGGCTCATTCTCACTGCTTCCTAATCCACCCTTCCAGCCTTGGATTCCCTTGTGTCTCTGGACTCCAGCTCTCTCCAGTGTCACCTTTATTCCTGTGGTAGCAACAGGATTAAAGAACAACCTTATCTGTTAGCCTGCCTGGGGGGTTCTGATGTACCTTGCTCCATTAATAATTTAGTGAGGTGCACTCAATTGCCTTGATTCTCCACCAAATCAATACAGCAATGATTATTGTTTCACGAAAGTTCCAGCAAGGCTGATGGGAGCTTTCTTGATTGGAAACTTGAAGGTGTACTCACCACTCAGTTACAGCAAGTCAGGGTTATGTAAACCAAAGGGCTCCCTCATGCCAACATTTTTATGACAATAAAAGCCCCCTTTTTTTGTTTGTCTGTGTGAATAGTGCTTTTATGATATACTTACTGTCATTGTTCCAGGCCCTTAATTTTAAAACTGCTGCTCAGTATTAAAGGTGAAATGATCTTACTGCCTCTGGTCTGCTGAAGCTGTAAGAGCCAGAAATGGCTTAGAGAACGTCTATGGCTCGAGGCTTGGCCGGGCAGAGCCCAGTGTCGCATGTGTGCCTGCACATGCGACAGGGTGCATGTGTGGCCTGTGGCTGATTGTGCTTGGAGTCTCACATGGAGGAGTAGCCAACTCAGCTCTGAGCCTTGCTCTGCCCACTCTGGAAGACCAGTGCTCCAGGGGACAGAGACAAGAGGAAATCACAATAAGTCCCATGTCACAGCCCAAGTAGTTACCCCACCTCACCTAGAAATGCACTAAAACCATAAATCTTACCAGTTTATTTTATTTACTTCTGCTGTACTGGGGATTGAACCCAGGGCCTTGGCACTGAGCTATATCCTCAGGTTTTTGGATTTTGAGACAGGGTCTTGCTGAGTTATTAAGTTGCCCGAGCTGAACTCAGACTTGCAATCTTCCTGCCTCAGCCTCCTGAATGGATGGACAGACATGCACCTGGCTTATTTTTAATTCTTTTTTTTTATTGTGGTAAAAAGCACATAGCATGAAATTTTACCCCTTTAACCATTTTTAAATGCACAGTTTGGTAATGTTAAATA
This sequence comes from Heterocephalus glaber, assembly GCF_000247695.1. The sequence continues at coordinate 9,908,746 of NW_004624794.1, read as the reverse complement.
GATTCACATAGTGGTGCAAACGTATCACCACTATCTGCCTCCAGAACTCTCCATTTTCCCCAACTGAAACTCTGTATCCATTAAATAAATTTTTTATCTGCTCCTCCTCTCAGCCCCTGAGAGCTATTTTCTAATTTCTGTCTGTATGAATTTGACTACCCTCTGTACTTCATTTAAGTGGAATCATACATTATTTGTCCTTTTACAAGTGGCTTAGTTGACTTAGTATAATGTCATCAAGGTGTACCCATGTTGTTAGCATGTGTCAGAATTTCCTTCCTGTTTAAGACTGAAAAGATTCCATGGTATGATTATATCACACTTTGTTTATCCATTCCTCTGTCAGTAGAGGCCTGGGTTTCTTCCACCTTTTGGGTACTATGAAAATAATGTGGCTACGAACATGGGTGTGCAAGTAGATACTCAAGTCCCTACTTTCAGAGCTTTTGGGTATATACCCAGGAATGGAATTGCTGGGTCATATGGTAATTCTATTTTTGTTTTGGGGGGATCTACCACACTATTTTCGATAGCAGCAGTGCCATTTTATCTTCCTATCAGCAATGCACAAGCAGTCCAGTTTCTCCACACCCTTGAAAACAATTGTTATTATCTGTATTTCTCCCCTTAGTCATCCTAGTAGGTACAATGTGGTATCTCATGGTGGCTTTCCTAATTTTAATTTGAATAAACTGTAGTTCCTTCTTCTCTAAAGCTGTTTTTCCTCTCCTTACTTCTCTTTCCTATCCTCAAACCATCTTACCTCAACATCATACAGCGTTAGCCCCCATTCAGAAATCCTACATCACAGGTTTTCATGGTAATTTCTACCTAAATGACTTCAATTTAAATGTATCATTAGAGGGTTTTGAAGTGAAGCTTAATGGTAGAATGTTTTCTTAGTGTGTACAAAGCTCTGGGTTCAATCCCTAACACTGCAAAAAAAAAAAGGAGAACATGGATTTTAGTGTATATGAGAGCAAAACAGCCATTTAGAACACACTGGTCTCATAAGAATGGATCTTATGAGAATGGGCTGGGGGTTTAGCTCAGTGGTTCTGCTGTCTGCCTCGCAAGTGCAAGGTCCCGAGTTCGATCCCTGGTACCAAAAAAAAAAAAAAGAATGGATCTTATAAAGCATCCAAAAATGGTTTCTGCCCAAGAAAAATGACCTTATAGGTGTGGACCTTCCTTTCTCACTGCTGGCTCGAGTGAGAAGCTGGCTCTGGGTGCCTAAAATTCTTCTCTCCCAGGGGACCCTGGAGACCTGGGGGCCCATCAGTATATCCACATGCTGGAGGGGCTGCTCATGAGGCTGAGAACTTTCCTCTGAATGCTCTCTGACTCCGGCCTCTTGTTTGTTTTTCAGGTGAAAAAGAGGAAGAATTAAAATGAACTCTGGGAAGAGTGAAAACATTTGGAAGCCAGGACAAGTTGATGGGGAGGGCAGTTTAGGCAAGGTAGCAGGCAGAGCTAGTTTCACAAGGCTAAAATATTTGAAGTCTGCTCTGGAGCATTTCCTGCAAGTTACATGATCTAGTGTGATTGGGAGGCAGGGACTTCTGCAAAGGGCCAGGAGAGAGGAGATGGTGGCAGGGACCAGGAACATGGCCCCAGTGATGGAGGGAGGAGAGCAGATGTTACATTATGGGGACTAGGAGATCTTAGTGATGGATTGAATGCAGGGAGATTGGAGTAAAAGTTGTTGAGCCAGTAAATGATGTGGCCATGAACCGAGAGGGACACAACAAGGGCAGGTGCAGACCATGGGAGCGAGAGGTGTCCTTCTCCCCTTGCTTCTAGGCCTCCGTGGGATACAGTCCATATTGTGTGAGGTGCATGGGAGGCAGAGTAGGGCTTTGCTTTCTTCTAACTAGTACGGCCAGCTTCCTCCCAGGAGGACCTGGTTCCATGTCTGGCTCCTTCCTGTTGCAATTTCCTTATCTGCCCTAGCTACTCTGCATGTTGCAAATCTTTTATTCCCACCACTCTCTTCCCAGTCCCAAGTTCTCCACTAGTTGCAAGTTTTGTTTTGTTTTTGTTTGTACCAAGGATTGAACTCAGGACTTTGCGTTTGCCAGGCAGGTGCGGTGCCACCGAGGTAAATCCCTGACCCTTTGGGGTTTTAATGGATAAAAGCCTCCTGGATAATACTTGATTTGACTCAAGACATTTACCACAGAGGTAAAGGGACCCAGGTGATTGCAGGCAGGAGAGGACCCTGCAGCAGAGGTAGGGCTACCAGGAGCCCTTCTTGAAATGGTGAGTGTGATGGGGGGTGGACTGGGCCTAGCTACACCACTGACCCCTAGTAAGGCCTCTGCTTGGCGAGGTAGCCTCTAGAGGGCACTAGACCACGGTCAGACTAACAGAAATGGGGTGTCAGCCAAGGTCTCAGCAAGGGCAGGGACTAGGGTAGGTGAGCATAACACTCACATTGGGCACAAAATAGAAAGAAGCCAAAAATCTCAGCACTCAGGACAAATCAAAAAAAAATTTTTTAAGGATAAATCAAATTTTAATGCAACATTTAAAATCTCCAAATAAACATCCAAAATCCGTTATGAACACAGTATCAAGAGTTGACCCAAAGATAGGTATTTTTTGTTTTTTTGTTTTGTGACACTCAACAGGGAAAGTGACTTCTATTCAGGTTGTGGTTCCTGGGTATCTTGACTGTCCCCTGGTGCACAGTTTATATGGGTTGACAATGGGGTGTAGGTAGGTGGGGGAACATGGAGTTTAAATATAGTCATGTTTTGTGATTACGGAGTGCTTTTGATCTTTCCCACTCAATCCAGAATATGATAAGTAACTTGATAAGTGTACATAGAGGCTCACATTCTTCCTTTGGCCTCATGCTCCAATAGTATGGCATTGTTCTCAACTCTTGATTCCTTGTCTAACTTGCAAAATGTACATTGACATAGATAGGATCCTCCAGCAGGGACAAAACTCCAGAGCCTCCCTGCAGGGACCCCTGCTGCTGTTAAACATTTAAGAAGTGCTTGGTCATGGCAGTCAGCAAGTGGAGGAAATTGTGAAAGCAAATTACACGTAGGCTAGCTCTCCATAATCTAAGTGAGAAATGTGTCTCATTATTTGACTTTAAGCCCTTCGCTTAAGAAAAAGTATCTTAAGAAAAAGTCACCTTTGGAAAAATCACCCAAGAAATTAGAAGAGAGAGAGAACAAGAAAAACCAGAAAAACTAAGCCCCTTCCCAACTTTTCATTAAAATCCGGGTGGTCTGCATAGTAAAAGTGAAGTAGTTACTCTGTGTACAACTTTCACATGTAATAGACCATCCATTCCTCTCAGATGTCCCTCCAGAACGTCAAGTGAGTGTGAGGAGTGTGAGTGTGAGGGTCAGTGTAAAGTGAGTATGTGAGCTCAGGCTGGTGGGGTCTCCATGCCTGAGAATCTTGGGGAACCTCTGATTTGGCATCAGTCTTAAAGAAGGAGGATTAACCCGGCTTGACTCTAAATGGCCCCCTCAACCCTTTCCCTGTCTCATCTGCTTTCTGCCTCTTCTGGAGACAACCCCTTGGTTGACAGCTCTGGGGGGTGGCAGCCCCAAGCCTGAAAAGCGGGCCTTCTGCCCTTCCTGGATGCTGAGAGGAAGATGAGCGCAGGGATCCCTGGGAAGGAGGGAAATCTCCAGAGATGCTCACCAGTGTCCCCCTCACAGGCCTTTCTTTTCAGAGGGGGATTGTCTCAGAGATGTCAGGCACTTGAACTGTGACAAATGAGGGCAGACACATTAGGAGTTAGACAGGCCTTACCCTTCGGGTCCCCTAAGCAGCCCTTTCGGTGCCACCTCACCTGCGAAGCCCCTCTTTCCCTCCCTTCCCCAGCACAGCTCCAGAGAGACCAGCTCGTGGGCCGGGAGGCCGGGCGAGCGCTGCCCGGGACAGTGGGGGCACCGCCAGCCTGGAGCGCGGGCCGGGCCAGGCCAGGGCTGCGCGCGCGTAGCTGTCTAGCACCCCGAGGCGGGGCGCGCGCCCCCGGCCCGCCCTAGCCGCCTCCGCCCGCCCTGTCAGCGACACTGCGGCTCGGCGGGAGCGTCACGTGGCTGGCGCGGCGCGGCCTCCAGGCTCGGGGCGCAGGCGAGGGACCGGGCAGGAGCACAGACAGACCCATCGACGCACCGCCCGCGGCACCGGCCGGGCGGCCCGGGGTCGGCGGGGCCGGGCAGGCTGCGTGCGGCGGGGCATGGGCGCGCCGGGGAGCCCCGGCACGGGCCGGCCTCGGCGCTGCACCCGGGGCTCGGGGGCAGCGGCGCGCGGGGGTCCTCCCTAGCGCCGCCGCTGAGCCCCCGTGGGGCCCGTGACGCCGTGGCCGATGTGGCCCGCCGCGCTGCGGGCCTGCACCGCCGCCGCACAAAGACCTCGCGGGAGCCGCAGCCGCGCGCGCGCCGCCCGGAGCCGGGGCCCCAGGCCGAGCCCGAGCGCAGGAGGCGGTGTCCGCGCGCGGCCGGCCCCGGCATGGAAAAACGGGCGGCCTCCGGGCCGGAAGGGGCTCCGGGCGCCCGAGCGCAGCTCGCCGTAGTCTGTCTGGGTGAGTGGGCCGCGAAGGTCGGGCGGGTCCGGGTCCCCCGTCTCGGGCTGCCCCTCGCCCTCCTCCTCGGCCAGGGCTCCCCGAAGCTCTTGGGGAGGCTGCAGGGAACGCAGCTCCGCGGCACCCCCGGCTTGCTAGGGCCTTAGTCCTGGGAGGGCGACTCCAGCGTCTGGCGCCCGGGGTGAGCGGCGCGCTGGCGGCCGAATCGCTCAGGAGGCTGGGGTCCTCCAGCGACGAGGTCGGCAGGGGCGGCTTCCAGTCCTGCCTGCCCGCCTGCGCTCAGCTTGCCCATCGCGGCCTCGGGAGCTGGAGACAAAGGCTCGGCCTGCTGCCCTCTAAAGAAGGAACGGTTTCCTGTTCGATTTGGGACGGGGGTGGGTGCTCTCTGAAGAAAGAACAAGGAGGAGGGAGCTGTGAAAATGACTCATTTTCCCCCTTGTGTCTTCTCAGATCCAGCGGGTGGGCCTGCTCAGCACCGGGTGGTGTGTTTGTGGAGGGCCAGGGACCTGTCCAGGCCTGGCACCTGGGCGGGAGGGCTCCTTCCTTCCCCAGGAGTTTCTCTGTCCACTTTTCCATGGCCTGTGTGGGGACGAGGGGAAGGAACGAGTTAAATCCTGAACCCACATGGCTCCTTTATTTACCTTGTTGAAGGAGGGAGGCTCTTAGAAGAGCTGGGGGTCACTAGGGGACAACCTGTGATGTCACCGTTGGGGGCTCTGAAACCTCATAGGTTTGCTGAAGCCACTGAAATGACTGAGTGAAGAAGAACCCCATTCCTTTTAAGCTCTGTTCTCCTTGGCCCCCTAAGAAGCAGGGAGCTCTGAGGCTGGGGAAAGGTTCCTGTCCCAGCTGCATGAGCTGATCCAAATAAGGGACCTACCCCCAGAGTGCCACCCTCCAATCTGGTGGGGTCATGGGCTCTGGGTTCTGAGCTATTGTGTTCGTGGTGAGCAGGGCAGACAGACCAGCCCTCTGTGCTCAGGAGATGCGGGCGTCCCAGTTCTGCCAGCAGACCCTAGGTGTGCTGAGTGAGGGGCAGTGGCCCTTCTTCTCCAGGTGGGGAATGACGCCCCTAAAGATGCTCCTTTGGTATCCCTGATAGAGGAAGAGGGGTATGCTGAACCCCAGGAAGTCGTTTGCCCTCCTGCTCTGTCTGTTCCCTTTCTGGGCCTGAATCCCCAGGAAGAGCAGTAGGTGGAAGCAAAAGACCCCATACCAGGGTGTAGTGACACATACTTATAATCCCAGTGCTCTAGGAAGCCGAGACAGGATGACTGCAATTTCTAGCCCAGCCCAGGCAATTTCGTGACTTAGTGAGGCCCTGTTTCAAAACAGAAAACAAAAAAGGGCTGAGGAGTAGCTCAGTGCAGAGGTCCTGGGTTCAATCTCCAGTACCAGAAAAAAAAAGTTGGTGGTGGTGGGAATAATCAGAACTTTTTTCTCTCCCTCCTGGCTGTTGGGACTAGGTGGCTGGCAAAGTCTCTTGGAGCAAGGAAGCCCTTCAGAGTAATAGGAGCCCTCTTGACAGGCAGGACCTGACCTGGGCTGAGCCAGGGCCCTTCTGGGATGGATGGCCCCAGGACTGACAGGAAACCCCTGAACTCCAGGGCAGGAGTCACGTGATGTGGCCTGATGCAGCCACGCACAGGCTTAGGCTATTAGTGTGCCGCGGTGGGTCCTGAGAACCTCTGGGGTCCTCATCTCTGCCCACCTGCAGGACCAGTGACGGGAAGAACTCTGGTAGCTCTCTGGGCCTCACCCTGTGAAATGAAGGGGACTAGCCTTGAGTTCAGCTATGTTGTCCTGTCCCCTGCCCCCAGCAAGGCTGTCTCCTGAGACCCCGAGAGCCAGCGTCCCCTACTGACTCCCTTTGTGTCTCCCACAGTGAACCTCTTTCTCACTGGCAGGCTCAGCAGTGCAGTCCCCGCCTTCGGTAAGTCAGCCCCTCCCTACTCTGGCCCTTCTGGGTTAGGGACCTCTGAGGTCAGCCTTTAGGGGCTGGCTCCACCCTAGGGTCCCCTGGCTTCTTGTTGGGAAAACCAGTTCTTGAGTATCTTTTCTGCACAAAGGAGTTGTTTGGCATTGGGCAAGTTTAAACTTCCTGAGCCTCAGTTTTCTCTTTTGTAAAGTGGCTAAAATACCAGGCTCTACCTCATCAGTATCCAGTGAACCAATGAGGTAAGATGCTGAACGTGACACCTGGCATGTGGTGGTTTAATACTCCTGGCAAACTACCCAGGGCCCTGCATAATTGCCATATTGTGCCCCTTGTACGTCATGGGGTTCCCGAGAACCATGGGATGCCCCCCTGTGTTAAAATAATACCTGGGATTTCGTTTGCAGAGGTAGGACTGAGTGATGGCATGAGGAGGATAATACCACTGAGAGAAGAATTTATGACTTTTCTTGATAGAAAGGGACACATCATGCCATGCAGGACATGGAAGAATTACTAGGTTTAGCTGGGCAGGAGCAGGAATGAGGAGAAGGCGGAGGCCAGAGCCTTTATTGGGGTGTCCACAGGAAAATCAAGGCAGGCAGAATGAATAGCTTAGGACTGACTAGTTTGAATGGGTCTGAGGGGTACAGAGTGGGCTCTAGTTGCCCGGTACCCAGTCCTGGGAAACTGAAGTCGAGTAGGGGGAGGAGATCATTGGCTTGGTGTATGAGCATCATACAGAAGGTCAGTGAGGGGACAGCCTTGGATTGGCTGCTTTGCACATGAAAGGTAGTTCTAGGGGAGCCAATCTGCAGGACAGAGGTACACGTTGGCTGGTAGGACACTTGGGATGTTATAAAGCACAGTGAGGACTCAGGGCCAGCCTCCTGGTCAGAGTGGGCTGCTTGTCAGAGTGGGCTGGCCATCCAATGGCCATCTTTGGGCTTTGACCTGACTACCAAAGCTGTCAGAAGTGGGAGAGATGGCCAAGAACATTGATCTGCTAAAGGGCTGCTGGGGGTTGGAAAATGCATAGGTCCAGGCTGCCTGGCCCTCACTGCCACCAAGAGACTTCTGAGAAGGGACACTAGGGGAGCCTGTCCTATGATTGATACACCCTGATAAACTCCACCACCTCTCTCTAATGCAGTCTATATATATATAGCAATCCTCAGCAAACTCTAAAAAGGTATTAAAGTAAGCATGAGTGTTTGCATAAAAATGCTGGGCCAAGGTGTAGTCAGGGAGGATGTGTGGTCCCCAGCTTGGGGACCATGAACGTATTTTTTGTGTGCTGTACCACATAGTGGGGCAGAAACTCCCTGGGGATTCTAGTTCTGCTCAGGGACTGACTGGCTGCAGAAACCCAGAGGCAGACCCAAGTATAGGACCAGAGGCTGTCAGTCAGAGGGACCTCTGCTGGCTGTGGGGGGAGTGTGTGTGTGTGTGTGTGTGTGGATGGAGCCCAGGGTCCACAGAGGCTGGTCTCCTTGCTAACCTCAAAGACTCGGCTTCTGTCCCCCTCTTGATTTTCTCTGCACCTGAGCAATATGCTCTGTGCAGCCTGGCCTCCTCTGTCTGGCCCAGGGGTTTGCCTGATGGCACATTGCCCCGAACATATATGCCACATGCACATTCCCCAGGTCTAGAAAAGTGATACTTCAGGGACAAGGTCACTCATGTAGTCTGGGAGAGAGAAGGACACCCATACGGGTGCTCATGTCTGGCTGTTCTTAGCTGTCAAGACCTCAGGCCCTGGCAGGGTCCATGACACTCAAATCTAGGAGCTGTTGCTGTCACCTTGTGCCCATGCACTGCACCCTTGGTGTCGTGAGCTGCATGCACAGCTTGCACAGTGATGAGTGGTATTGTGGGGCCCTGGGTCTCCTGAACTCCAGCCTTGATCCCTGTAGCTTCTGGCTGCATGAGGCACCCCTCCCACCATGGCTCCATGACTCTGCCTTTCCAGGGCTTTGTCTGAGATTCCTGCTGTGAAACAGCCTGGATCAGGAACTGTTCTCTCAGCCCCTTGTCACTGGGCCACCTGGAGACCTCACAGGTTTTTGCCTCAGCTCCTGCCCTGTTCCAGCCTGTCAGGCACCACCTCCCTCGGCTTCAGGGAGGCCCCAGGGTGTGAGCTGGCGAGAGCTTGTGCTGTCCTCTCCACTCGGCCGGCAGCTTCCCCAAGGGCTGGGTGGAACTCCTGGCTCCCCATCCTCGGGTTACACCAGGCAGGTTGTCCAGATAATCGATCGCCTCTGGAAACTGGATCTGCAAATTGTGCTTCCTCAGGCCTTGTTCTTGTTTTCTCAGGAGTATTTGACGACTTTTGGACAAGGAAAGGAGGACACTGCCCATAAAGTGCCCAGTCATCTCTTTTTCACTTGAGTAGGCCACGGAGGACCAAGGCAAACTTCTGCCAATATGAAACCAGGTCCCCTCCAGCCGAAGCTGAGAGACCTCTCTGATTGCCCCTAAACCCCACAAATCACTCGCACTCCAAACACAGTCTCCCTGCAAATTGCTGTCCTGCATCAGTACCCCTCAAATGCACAGTTCTCCCATCTCTCCTCCGCTCACCCTTCCTTTCATATCCTATCACACCCCTCCTTTCCTATGGGTGTTGTTGGAGAGTCCCCTGCTCCCCCACTTCCCCATCACCTTGAGATCACAGCTTTCTTCAGATCTCTCAACCAGCCATCCCTCGGACAAAAGCAATATGCATACTGACTTCATTTTTTGGGTGGACAAGCTGAGGCCCATGGACAATGGGGTGCCTGGCAGTGTGGCCCTAGGATTGGTTACATTCATGAGCCTTATCCCTGTGTAGGCCAGTGCCATCCTGTCACAGAGAGCTGGGGGGCTGACTGGCTGAACTGGGGCCATGCTCCAGGCCCATGTTCAAGTGGCGTCAGTCAAGAGCCCAGGGTGCAGCTTCCAGCCCCTGGAACAGCCCCCAGCCTGCCTTCTGCTCCACCTTCCCTCTGTGTGAGGCTGTGCCAGCAGCTGCAGAGCTCAGTTTCTGCAAAGCCTGGTCTCCTGGCCCCCTTTGGAGAAGAGCAAACACTCAACTAAGGCCCAGTCCCTTTGAGGCACCTGATGGGGGAATTTCAGGGGCAGCGTTGGGGGACCTCAGTAGTTTGTGGAGAGACAGAGCTGGGCTGGCAGTGGTGCAGGCATCTGGAGTGTCAGGTCTCCCACCCTCTGAACAGGGGCCAGACATAGGGGCAGGAGGGAGAAGTCTTCTGGCTGAGCAGGTAGGTTGGAAGAGCAAGGTGGCCTGAGGGATGGCCTGTGACCAGCGTAGGTCAGACATCTGACCTCTGCCACAGCCCAGACAAGATGTGCAGGGCTGTGTTCATCCTCTAGGGAAGGTATAGTCGGGCAGGCATAGTCCTGTCCTTTGGACTGAGGACACAGGTGACCCAGGGCTGGTCCCAACCCTCACCAGCCATGGGTCAGGCACTGTGCAAGTTTCTGGGGACAGAGTGTTGGACCAGAGCATTACGGCACTGCCCCTCTGTGGGAGCCTGTCATCAAACAATGCCAGGCACTGCAGAGACTGAGAAGGACAGGAAGGGGTTGGGATGGAAACTCCACTGGGAGTCTGAGGGCTGAGGCTAAGCAGGAGTCAGAGTGGCATAGGAGGGCAGGGGAGCACCCACCAGGGCTCTGCAACAGCAAAGTCTCCCTCCCATGCAAGAGACTATGGGGACTTGGGAGGCGAGGGAGTTATGGGAGGGGTGAGATGGGTGGCTGGGGTGGGTGGGCAGTTTGTGTGTTTGTCCTAAAAGCACAGATGGCTGCCAGAGGGCTTTTCTCCCTTCTTCCCCTGCCCTATTTGGGGTCCCAGAGAGTTTTTCTGAGAGCCAAAGAAATGCAGCTTCTGGGTCCTCAGAGCAAAGTGGCAGCTGTGGAAGGGGAGGAGGTGATGTCACTGGGCCTGGGGAAAGGGATCATCACTTGCCTTGCTGGGCCTCAGTTTCTCCATCTGTAAAATGGACCCCGCCTTCAGGGTGTAGGCTTGAGGGAGCTGTGGGAGCAGTGCAGAAAAATACAAGGGCCACTGCTTGGTTCAGGGGACACCAGAGCGGCCCCTTCAGGCTGGGTGGGAAGCACAGGGTATGGATAATGGATTGGTTGGAAGCCAGTGGTTTGGTGGGGCTCCTCACCTGCTCTGGCTGATGGAATGCTCTGTGCTCGCTGCCCACATCATACAGTAGACACTCCACAAATGCTTGTTGGTGAAGGGCCAGCAGTGAGAGACTGAGCCCACCAGAAGACCAGGGTGAATCCTGATTCTGCTCCCGACTGGCTCTGTGGTCCTGGGCAAGTCACTTAGCTTCTCTGAGCCTCAGTTTCTTTATCCGGTTCCAACAACCATCTCCAGTGGCTTCCTATGTACATTCAGGATAAAACCCCAATTCCACATGAGGGGTTTCAGACCTAGCCTGCATTTCCAGCCACTTCTGGACATTGCTACCTCCCTTAAGGCCTGTTTCATAATCTTCACTCCATCAGGGGTTCTGCCTAAAGGCTATCTGCTCCCATGGGTGCCACAGGCAGGGCTTTTGCCTGGCTTACTCAGCATGCCTATTACTTTTGCTTGGTGCATAGTAGGTGCTCAGTAAATAAATATCAGGTCACAAAGCCCCTGTCCTTCTGGGGCTGAGATCTGAATTTGACAAGCCCTAGGAAGGGCAGGCAGGAATAGTAGTGAGATGGCCTAGGCAGTCCTGGTGGGCCTAAGGTGCAGAAGGCCCCGGGGCCATGGTGTTGCATCTTGGAGTTGCTGGTGGCTCACTCTTAGCTCTGCCAGAGATGGGAGGCACATTGCATGAAATGGGGGCTACACTGCCCTGAGTTCAAGTGACTTCCCTGACCTCCCCACATACACTACCATGAAATCTCTTGCCCCTGGTCATGGCTACCTTTGGCTGGACTTGATCTCACTATGGGGAAGGCCTGTGCTTAAGCCATGGGGACGGGGTCAAGCAGTACCACCCTCAACCTGCTTCCCACCTGAAGGTGGGGCATGCATTTCTCAGCCTCCTCTCTTAACAGCTGCCTGCAGTGGGAAGCTGGAGCAGCACACAGAACGGCGTGGTGTTATCTATAGCCCAGCCTGGCCCCTCAACTACCCACCAGGCACCAACTGCAGCTGGTACATCCAGGGGGACCGTGGGGACATGATCACCATCAGGTAAACGGGTCTCTGAGAGCATTACATGTGCTAGGTGAGTGAGCGTGTATATGGATGTGTGTCTGATGGTTGTGGAGGGCATACATATGGGTATGCACAGGTTTGTGAGTGTGCATGCATGTGTGAGCACATGTATGCTTGTGGACTTGCACAGTCCTATGCCTGAACAGCCATAAAGAGCACATGTGTGAGCACACATCTGTGTAGGTGCATAGGGCACAGGTGAGAGCAGATGTCTGAGGACGTGTGGAACCATGTGGGAGCTATAAACGTGTATACATGAGTCTACCCAGCTCCCCAGCTCTCCATGGCTGGGGGTCCTGAGCTGGACCTCTTCCTGTCCTGAGCCTCCTTTGTGGGGTGTAAGGAAGGGAGCCCTAGGAACTAGCAGGCATAGTCTGGCTGTGTCGGAAATATCCTCTGTCCTGCGAGGGAGGCTTAAGGCCGGGCTGACACTGAGCCCATATCAGAGTTTCCCCAAGGGGCCTCAGGTGGTCTCAGTAGGGACAGGAGTCAGCATGGAGCCTCTAGCTGTAGTGCTGTGCAGAGGGAAATGGCATGAGGCAGCCTGGGTGGGCAGGCTGGAAGCCCTGTCTGGGGTGGTCATGGGAACATTTGGCTAGGGTTCCATCTGCTGTAGTTCTCCTAGATGCCCACATCCAGAAGCCTGCTAGGCCCAGTTACTCCATAGCCCCAGAGGATATGGAAGTGGTTTTTGGGTGCAGCTCAGTGCTAGAGCGCTTGGCTAGTACATGTGAGGCCCAGGGCTCCATCCCAGCACTGCAAAACTGATGAAAAACCAAAGAATATGGATTGACAGTTTTGAGCAGGGGCTGTCCTGGTTTCTGTGTCTCAGTTTCCCCAGGACCAGAAGGCCATGGCTCTGGGACAGGGACCGGGGCTAGTGTTTGTAGTGACTGTCCCCCAGCTGCAGTATTGGCCAGCTCTGTGGGCACAGCCTTACCTTCAGTGTCCATGCTTGGGAGCTTGTGCTGAGTCTGTCCCAGCTGACCCAGTATGGGAGGGATCTGGGTACTTGGGGAAATGTATCAGGGAGGCTTCTGGTATTCCCCACTCTGGCTCTGGGTTGTGGGTGCTGTATGTGTGCTGATGAAGGGGGAGAACTACAGCAGAGCTAAGTGTGATGGTAACTGTCCATGGATGTCCCGGATGTCCTGATTCTTTGTGGCACTGCCCTTGGACTCCCTGGGAATGGAGGAATCAGGCATCATGGGAGACATGGAACAGGGTGATAGGTGAAGGTGTGGCTGGCCATCCTTGCCTAGAGCTCTGGCTTGACCATCCTCTGCCTGTCCTGGGCAGCTCACTCACCCCTTTCCATGGTCCTCTCTGCCTCTGCAGTTTCCGCAACTTTGATGTGGAGGAGTCCCACCAGTGCTCCCTGGACTGGCTCCTGCTGGGCCCTGCAGCCCCACCTCGCCAGGAGGCCTTCCGCCTCTGTGGCTCTGCCATCCCTCCTGCCTTCATTTCTGCCCGTGACCACGTCTGGATCTTCTTCCACTCAGATGCCTCCAGCTCTGGCCAGGCCCAGGGCTTCCGCCTCTCCTACATCCGAGGTGATACTGGTCACAGGGCAGGGCAGAGACACCATGGAGCATTCAGTACATGGGCTCCCAGCCAAGGCAGCATTGTTCACAGTCCACTGCTCCCTCAGGGTCTCCCCTGACCAACCCAGTCAATCTTAAGATGGGGGTGGGGCTGTCAAGCTGCTGCCTCTGCACATCACCGATCCCCTTCACAGGTTGGCTGTTGTAGAAGGGGAATTCACAAGCCCTCACCCTATGGTCAGGTCAGGGATTGAGCCCACCCTGGGATCCCAGGAGTCTCTCCCTGTTGTCAGATGGTCCTTCCTCTTTTGGGCTCTGCAGAGGCCCAGCTGAGATGCTGACCTGCCCACTCCTGGCCCCAGATCTTGGTGCTGGAGGGGGGAATCTTCTCTCCTCTGACTGCCTCCTACTACCCATTTGTCCACAGGGAAGCTGGGCCAAGTGTCCTGCCAGGCAGACGAGTTCCGGTGTGACAACGGCAAGTGCCTGCCGGGCCCATGGCAGTGTAACACTGTGGATGAGTGTGGCGATGGCTCTGATGAAGGCAACTGCTCAGCACCTGCCTCTGAACCTCCTGGCAGCCTGTGCCCAGGGGGCACCTTCCCCTGCAGTGGGGCACGCTCCACGCGCTGTCTGCCAGTGGAGCGGCGTTGTGATGGCACCCAGGACTGTGGTGATGGCTCTGATGAGGCTGGCTGTCCTGACCTGGCATGTGGCCGGCGGCTGGGCAGCTTCTATGGCTCTTTCGCTTCTCCAGACCTGTTTGGCGCAGCCCGTGGGCCCTCGGACCTTCACTGCACATGGCTGGTGGACACGCAGGACCCTCGGCGCGTGCTGCTGCAGCTGGAGCTACGGCTGGGTTACGATGACTATGTTCAGGTGTATGAGGGCCTGGGCGAGCGTGGGGACCGCCTGCTGCAGACTCTGTCCTACCACAGCAACCACCGGCCAGTGAGCCTCGAGGCTGCACAGGGCCGCCTCACTGTGGCCTACCATGCCCGTGCCCGCAGCGCTGGCCATGGCTTCAACGCCACCTACCAGGTGAAGGGCTACTGCCTCCCATGGGAGCAGCCATGCGGGAGCAGCAGTGAAGGGGACAGTGGCAGCTCAGGGGACCAAGGCTGCTTCTCAGAGCCACAGCGTTGCGATGGTTGGTGGCACTGTGCCAGTGGCCGGGATGAGCAGGGCTGCCCTGCCTGTCCACCTGACCAGTACCCCTGTGAGGGAGGCAGTGGCCTGTGCTATGCACCTGCCGACCGCTGCAACAACCAGAAAAGCTGCCCAGATGGCGCTGATGAGAAGAACTGCTTCTCCTGCCAGCCTGGAACCTTCCACTGTGGCACCAACCTGTGCATCTTTGAGACGTGGCGCTGTGACGGCCAGGAGGACTGCCAGGATGGCAGCGATGAGCACGGCTGCCTGGCTGCTGTGCCGCGCAAGGTCATCACTGCTGCACTCATTGGCAGCCTGGTGTGTGGCCTGCTGCTGGTCATCGCGCTGGGCTGTGCCTTCAAGCTCTACTCCCTGCGCACGCAGGAGTACAGGTGGGCACTACATTGAGGCTGGAACCCTCGGGCCCAGCATTTCCTTGAGAGAGGTCCAGGGCTCACTGTGTGCTCAGCTGTGGGTTTGCAGGTGGAGGCTTGGGCCCTCCACTTGGGGACAGCTCTTGCGGATGCCAGGTCTAGGTGTCTCTCGATGTCTGGTAGAGGCTGAGTCTCCAAGTCCTGTTGCTGTGGCAAGTCCCACTAACCCCACCAACTTCCCTTCTGCCCACTGCTTTCAGGGCCTTTGAGACCCAGATGACACGCCTGGAGGCCGAGTTTGTGCGGCGGGAGGCGCCCCCGTCCTACGGCCAGCTCATCGCACAGGGCCTCATCCCACCTGTGGAGGACTTCCCTGTGTACAGCGCATCCCAGGTGAGCCCAAGGGGGTTTGATGCCTCCCAGGGCCCAGGCTTCCCTCGGGACCCCAGACAGCACCCAAGAGCAGGAGGCAGAGGGGCCAGGTGGGACTGTATGCAGGCTAGGCTGGCTTAGGGGTCACGGGAAGGGGAGGTGAGGCCCGGGCAGGGTGACCTGGCGGGCCACAGCCAGGTGGAGAGGCACAGTTGGTCTCATGGGGTCTCAGCTCTCTTGAGGGTTTGCTGACCTCTTGCCCCTCAGTGGCCTGGGCACCTCCTTAGCTGTGGCCCCATCCTCCAGGTGTCTGTGCTACAGAACCTTCGCACAGCCATGCGAAGGCAGATGAGGCGACATGCCTCCCGCCGGGGCCCCTCCCGTCGAAGGCTCGGCCGTCTCTGGAACCGGCTATTTCACCGGCCACGGGCACCTCGAGGCCAGATCCCGCTTCTGACTGCTGCTCGAACCTCACAGACAGTGCTGGGCGATGGGCTCCTCCAGCCTGGACCAGGGGCCACCCCAGGCCCCTCAGCCCCCCCCACGGACGCAGGCAGCCCCAGAGCACCTGGGGATGGGCCTCCCAGTGCCCCTGGCCATACACTAGAGTTGGGACCTTCAGTGCCCTTGCCCTCAGGCCTCCAAGACCCAGAATACAGGCCCATGGACAGGGACAGAAAAGCCTGCAGGGACCCTCTGGTGGACAACTTGGCCACTGTGGACACAGCTCCTGAGCCTCGCTCAGCCCAGGATCCTCAGCCCCAGGTTCCCACTGCCAGCAGCACCCAAGGCCCCCACTCAGCAGAGCCACTGGGGGGCTGCCGGAGCCCCCTGCCACCCTGCTCCCCAATGTTGGAAGCCAGCGACGATGAGGCCCTGCTGGTCTGCTGACCCACAGGACACATTGGTGACCGCCACAGCCCCGCTTTGTAACCAGGGAATACACAGTCGTTTCTACCCTGCCTCTGTGTCCTTTCTTACAGAGAGAGGCCAGCCCACGGCCCCAGGGGAGGAGCAGGGCCCTCAGCCAGCAGCAGCAGCAGCAGCAGCAGCAGCACACTGTACCCCTTGGTGCACATGGCAGGCAGGGAACGTGGGGCGGGGCTGTCTAGAGGAAGACGGTGATGTGATGAGCACGTCTTTGGGTCCCAGTGTACACAGGCATCTTGGGGTCTTACTCCTACCCCCTCCCCAGCTCCAACCTGGGAATCCACTTCCAGAAAAGTGAGTGGGGGACAGACAGGGCTCCATGGAGTGTTGTGTGTGGCTTCTTGCTTCATTCACACCATGGCGGCACCAGCTGCCTCCCCCTCCCCTATCTGTGCCAGGAGCTGTAGTAAGCAATGAAAGGGGCCATGGGGAGTGTAGGGCCTTGGCCATGGTGCGTGCTATATCCACACTGATCCCTCCTCCTGGCCTTCCCAGCAGCCCCCCACCCCAGGAGCTGGGCTAGGAGGCTTTTACCCCATCCTCATGCCTATGGTGGCAGCATGGGCCTGGTGCCCTTTGCCCTCTGGCTGCAGGGTCAGTCTTCCGGGCACTATGGCTGGAAATGAGGGTGTGGGTTAGAGGACCCCAGGACATGCAGTTCTGTGCTTTCTCAGGAGACAGGCCAAGGCTTCAACCATCAATGGTCAAACCCATGCCATCCTGCCTTAGGATCTCAGTTTCCACACTGCAGACCAAGGAGAGGCTGTGAACTTTGACGCTGTGACATTCAGTCTGTGGTTATTTCACGGAAGAATGATAATCCTAGCCAGGAATCCCTGAACTTTCCCAGTTGGCTGAGCCTAGGTTGGCAGGGACAGATCTGGGTGCGGAGCTACTTCCCATCTCCACTGTCCCTTTAGGGCAGGGTGGCTTGGGGCCCCATGGAGCCAGCCCTGGTTCAAGAAGCAAAGTCCCACAATGCTGAGGGCCTCCTTGGCTATGGCACCTTCTGAACTAGCAATGCGTGTACCCCCCACCAAGGTATGCCACCACCTCCCCCATCTGGGTCCACCAGGGACTCCCCTGAGCACAAACAAACAACCAGCCCTGTTTATTCATAGGCCTTTTCAGGAAAAGCTAGCAGGGCAGCGCTAAGATAGGAAGCCGTGTTCACATCACCAGGGCTTCCTTATGACAGGCCTCTAAGAGTCCTATCTCTTTTTTCCAGAAAAAAGTTTTTGCAAAACACCTCCTCAATAAACAACATGTAAACAAAACAGCTGCTTCGATGTCTACAAATGTCTCATTGTGACTTCAAGGGCTTGTCCATGTCGGGCAGTGGGGAGGGCTGGCAGGGGCCATTTTCTTCCTCCTCAGGGGAGCCCTGAGGATAAACCACGAAACACAGCTTCTGGCCCCAGCGTGTCATGGACTCTGAGGACAGACAGACAGATGGATCTTGAGGCCTGATCCCTGGGGACAGACACCCACTTTCAGATACCACTCCTGGGCAGGGGCCTTCAGGGAGCTGCTCCCTCTGCAGGTGGGCTGTGGCCACATCCTGAGATGTGTGGAAATAGCTGGGCTCTGTATTATCCACCCTGCTGGTACTGCAAGACCCTGCTCTGGGGCATGACTCCAACCCCCGGGGACCTCAGCAAGGCCGCACGGCTCACCTGTGAGTCTGTGCACACACTTTGGTTTGCTTCTCCAGAACACTCCCAGGAAGAAAATGGGGACCCCTGTCAGGATGATGATGATGCCGACCCCACAGACCATGGGCTCCGAGATGAAGCTGAAGACCAGCAGGAATGCCCAAAACACCAAGTATGCCACAGGGATGAGAAGGTTCACCTGGGGGAGGATGGATGGGAGAGCAATGGTGCAAGATCCCCAGCTCTCCTACCCTGCCCCACCCTCAAAGGTCTGAGGAGCTTCCTCCCTTTTCCAGGAGCTGGGGGCTGCCAGGTCCCCCATTTTGGCAGCAGCTGGGTGTGCTGGAAGTTAATTCATGGGTTGACCTGTTGGTCAAACTGTTAAGGCTTTGTGAGAGTTTCAGCAGCTCTGAGCTGTACAAGGCAGTTGTATGCAGACTCGCTTGTGCTTGACTGGAGGCCAAGTATTTTTTTTTGTGTTTCACATTTCAGGCACTGAGCACTTCTCCACTTAAGGATTTATACACAAATAGAAGTTTTTATTTTTATTCTTTTCTTTCTGGTACTGGGGGTTGAACCCAATGCCTTTGCATTGAACTACAAGCCAGCCCTTTTTTATTTTTTACTTAGAGACAGGGTCTTGCTAAATCATTAAGTCCAGGCTGGGCTTGGTTTATGGGTTTCTGATTTCCTGTGTGATCTGGAATGCTGGCTCTGTCACTGGCAGCCTGTGTGACCTTGAGCAAATGCCTTGGCCTCATTTTCCCTATCTCTAGACTGGGAATAGTAAAGGGACTGTCCTGCTGAGGTTGTTGGGGGGAGTGAATATGTCAGTGTCTATAAAGCCCACTACTTGGCAAAAGCTGCAATCACTGTCACTGTTGCCACCTGCCCCTGTCCCTGGTGCCTGGAATAGATGAAGCAGTGACACATGAGCCAACCTGTCTTGCCTGGGGCCTCACCTTGATGGATCTGTGGAGTGCCGGCCGCCTCCAGCGCAGCACCAGCAGGCCCAGGATGGTGACGCCGTAGCAGAGGTAGTTGATGAAGGACACGTAGTTGATGAGTGTGTATGTGTCTCCCACAAGCATGATGACCGCTGTGGCCCCACACTGGGAGAGGACCTGGGGCTGACAGCTGGCCTCACACCAGGAGGTCAGGCAGGTCCCAGCTGCTTCCCCACCCTCTGTGGGCCTCCCGCCCTAGCCAGGGACTCATTCCTGCCATTACCCAGAATGTCCCACATTACTGAGTGACCCTGGATCCATGTCCTGCTTGGCTTGGCCCCCCCAACTTACACAGACGAGGAGGGCAGGGATAGGGGTGCAGTGTCTGACATGGATCATGGCCAGCAGGCTGGGAAGGTGCCCCTCTCGGGCTCCAGAGAAGCACAGCCTGGGGGTAGGGACAGAGATAGGTACCAGTAGAAGCCAGAGCCTCCTTGCCAGCTAGATCCTGGATCCCAGCTCTGGATCTGACATCCCTCTCAAGCGGTCACCACTGACCTGCTCCAGGCCTAGCAGTCCTATTGGACAGTTCTTTCCTTCATCTAGCCTGCTTCCCTCTTGCTTTCTTTACCAGAGGGTTGGGATCAGACCTTTGTTACCGGGAGGTTCATCAACCCATTTTCCCCTTTCTGTGGTCTGAAGCACAGCTTGGGCACACCAGGGCACCTGCCTGGCTGCATCACACCACCCTTACCCATCCAGTCACCTGGAAGAGGTGAACAGGTAGCCATTGATCCCTCCAAAAGTGGAAAGTGCCACGGAGACAGGCATGACCCATGAAAAGTAGCCCAGCAGCTTCTCCCCGAAGGTCTGAGTGAGCACAGAAGAGAGTGAGGCCGAGGTGGGAGCCAGGGCAGGGGCTGGGGACTGGGCAGGGGCCTCCCACTCACCACAGCCACTGCGTTGGAGGCCAGCAGCTCCTGTGGGGACATGGCTGTGAAGTAGGCAACATTGGTGAACGTGTACACAAAGGTCACCAGAGGGATAGAGATGAAGATGGCACGAGGTAGGTTCCTGGGGACAGTCAGAGCATGTCAATGTGGGCCCCAGGTGGGAGGGATAGGATTTGGGGAGGGGCTAGGGGACCCAGCGACAGGAGCAATTTTGAGTATCTCCTGTGCTGGGCTCTCTCTTGGGGTGCTGGGGCAGAAAAGGGGGCACCATTGCTGCTCAGGACATGGTGACACTGCTGCCTACCTTTCCCCCACTCCTGCCTGAACACAGGCTGGCAGAAGGAAGGGCAGATGAGAGAGGAGGGGACACTCTATCCTGAGAGGAAGATCTAATTAATGTCTACATGAAGAGAAAACTGTGTAAAGCCAAAATCAGCCTGGAAAATCCCCTAAGAGATCTGCAGGTCTAGGGTCTCCCCTGGGACTCCCCATCCATTCAGCTCACTTGGCTGCAATAGTTTCCTGTCCAGACCCCTGGCTGAGCATCAGATGGAGTCACTGGCTTCAGCTGTAGGGACCATGTTGCATGCATATGTGTAAGTTTGGGCCAAATGCAAATCACTGGATCTGTTTACAGAAGGACAATGATACTCAGGCTTTCTGGGGTCCAGAAAGGGGCCCTGATGCCTTTATGGCCACCCAGACCAAGGCCAGGCTTGCATACCAGCATTCATCTTCCTCTCCAAAGCCGTTCCCACAGGCAGCAAGGGAGGCCTGCTGAGGGTCAGTTGGAGTCACAGGTGACTCTTGTCTGTGCAGACTGGCTGCTTCCCCCACCAATGGGCCCGAGCCTTCCCAGTGCTTGGCCAGGTGCCCCACTCACTTTCGAGGGTCCACCAGCTCCTCAGTGACATAGTTGAGGAAGTTCCAGCCACTGAAGGCAAAGGAGCCCTGGAGGAAGGCCAGGGCCAGGTGACCCACAGAAGGTGTCATCCAGAAGGCAAAGGCATTGCTGGGTCTCAGCTCCTCAAAGTGTCCTGGAGGTCCAGACATCAGGGGTCAGTACAGTCTTGCCAGCCCTGGCCTGCCCACACTCCCGCCCTGGCCCTACCTTGGAAGATCTGAACAAAGCCGACACCGATGATGATTGACAGGGCCAGCAGCTTCCCGCCTGTGAAGATGTCCTGGATGCGTGTGGCCCACCGCACACTGGAGCTGTTGACCCATGTCAAGAGCACTAGGGAGGGAAGGCCACCTGAGGTTGAGACCCTCACAGTGAATCACAGTCAAGTCCAGCCCAGGTGGCAAGAGAAGGACATCTCCTGTAGCAGCCTGATTTGGGAACCCCAGGTTCTGGGGCTCATGTCCCATGTAGGTGGTGGGCAGCTGGGGGGTCCCACCCAACTGTCCCTGCACCCAGGGCTGAGAGCAGGGTGGGGTGGGGCAGTTGGCTGCTCTGGGGACAGAGGTCTAGCCAGGGGCCTCCCGGGGACTCACTCAGGCAGGCCATGGAGAGCGCACGGGAGGCTGTGGCTGGGGGGATGCAGTTGGGAAACACAGGCTGCAGCACATAGTTGGAGAAGGTCATGGAGATGACGGCCAGGCTGGTGGGGTACATGATGAGCACAGCACTCCAGAGCAGTAGAAATCTGGAAGGAGCAAGGGTCAGAGTGGCACAGGCATTCCCAGCCCTCCCAGTGACCTGGCCTAGGTATGCAGAGCTGAGCTGTGCTGGGACTGTCTGGCACTCAAGGCTAAGGAGGCAGGGATGACCTTGGGCAGGTATTAGGAAGGGTGTGGGGACCAAAACACCTTCCCTCATGACCCCCTACACCCCTTGACCATGGGATGTATCCAGAGCCGAGGTGGGCTGTCCTGGACCTATAGTCATGGTTTCAGTTCAAGATGGCTGATTCCGAGCAGTGGCTGCTCCAAAGGCATGGAGTCCTTTGGCCTGCAGAGTGGACCCTGCAAAGGGCCCTGGCTATGGGAGGGTCATGATTTATGCCCTCAGTACCAGAATTTCAACTATGCAGAGAACCCACGGGGGTTTCGGGCTCCGTGCTGTTCCCAGGGAGGGACTATCCTCAGGGAGGGTCTATCCTCAGGGTGGTTCTAGCTCCTGGCCCTCCCTCGAGGATGAGACTTGCTATAGGGACACCAGCAGCTTCTGGCTGACTGACTTCAGTGGGCTCCTGTTGATCCTCAATCTTCGTGGCAGCCAAATCCCTTGCCCCTTATTTGTACCTCCTCCCCAAGCCCCTTGGCTTGTGGGACATTCTGGGCCAATAATCTTCCTCCCTTGTGGGTGTGCATGGGTTAGGGGCTTGGTCTCCTCTCTCTCTCTCACCTTCTCCCCAAGCGGCCTCTCCAGGTCCACAGCATGATTTCTCTGCCTCCTTGAGAACCAGCCTCTCCTCAGAGAAGAGCAGCCATGGACCACACACGGGGCTGCCCTGTTCAGGGTGCTTGGCCCAAGTCCCTCACAACCAACTCCGTGCACGTTGGCCTGGGCCTTTCCTCTGAACTTCAGACCTTCCATCCAACCCCTCACCAAGCACCTCTCCAGACATGCTGCAGACACCACAAACATGAGAATCCCTACCTGAGGTCTGTCCCTCCCCACTGCAGGTACACATTCTATGGTGCCTCTGAAATGGGCCAGCAGGTGTCACCCCCACTGCACCCACCTAACCCTCATGACATGCTTCCTACCATGTTTTGAACGAGGCTCCTGAGTGATTCTGGAATCTGTCTGGACCTTTGAGGCCCTTGACGGAATATAAGAATGTCAAATCTCCTGTCTCCTCCAAGCCCTACTGCCTGCAGGGAACCTGACCCTACCTGTAGCTGCAGGCAGATTGTGCTGGCCCCAGCCATCACACCCTCTGTCTATGCTCCTGTCAACCTGGGAGGAAAATCTTATCCTTTTTGCAAGGCTTGGTGCAAACACAGTTTTTCTGGGGGCCTTCCTTAGGCAGTGGACACCAGGTTCTCTGCTGTGTGGCTGCTGCCTCTTGTACACGTCCTCAAAGCAAGGGTCTGCTAGGTCACATCATGTTTGGGGAGCTGCTCCTCTCTGCTCTATGAGCAACTTGTGGACAGGGACAGATCTTGTTATCATAGCATCCCTAGCCTTTAGCCGGGAGTGGGTGCCCAGCAAACATTCACAGGTGAATTAAGAAGGCCATGTTCATATGGGAAGGGGAACAAGGGGGGAGGGGGAAGGGAAGGAAGGGATGAGGGATTAGGAAAAAAAGAGATTGGAAGGGAAAAAACGGAAACAAAGCTTTTGTAAATTGGGAGGGGAAGAGGGGTTGAAGGGAGGGAAGGGAAATGGGAAAACAAAAAGAAGACACATTAAGTACAGGTACAAATTCCCTATGATGAATGTATCATTATGTATGGCAAATATGTACTAATAAAAAATTAAAAAAATAAAGAAGGTTTGCTACATCAAGAGTCTCCTTACCTAGGTGCTAGCTCCTCTAATGGCTTCAGATAGTAAAAGCCTCCCTCCTTCATAAGCACCCAGGTGGTCAGGGGGCTTAAAAAGAGCTCTGTTTTAAAGAGGATATGGAGAGGTTGAGGGGTCAGCAGATACCAGTAGAGGGGGACAGGCATTGGTGCCACCCACCATGGCCTTGCTGGGCACCCTGCTCCCTTCTTTCCATTCACTCTCATGACCTCCTTGTGATGTGGGAAGCAGAAGAGGAAACTGAGGCCCACTGCTCAATAGCCATCCTGTTGCAGAGAAACTGTCCCCTGCCCCACCGGAGCCCCACACTCACCCAGCCAGGCCCCCGAAGATCTCTGTGACGTAGGCGTAGTCCCCGCCGGACTTGGGGATGGCAACTCCCAGCTCTGCATAGCAGAGGGAGCCCAGAGCTGTCACGCCCCCACCCAGGACCCAGACGAAGAGGGCCAGACCCACGGAGCCTGAGTGCTCCAGGACACCCTTGGGCGAGATGAAGATGCCCGAGCCAATGATGTTCCCTGCAGGGGAGAGATGGGAGGCATCAGGCCTGGGGTCCTCTGCAGCAGCCCAGCCTTCTCTGTGGGCCCCGGATGCTGCCGTGAGGAAGGAAGCCTGGGCACTTTCTGGGAGAAGAGAGGGCGGCAGGCCTAGAAGTGTATGGTTGGCACTGTGCTTCTCAAACCTGGCACGGCCCATTCTGGGTTCATCATCAGCCCCACCATCACTCCCTGGCATGGGAAATGGCAGCTTGTCGGGGCAGCCAGAAATGGGTTGTGAGTTTCTCTGATCTCCTACCTCCTCCTCTGGATGAGGTGGAGCCAGCAAGGTGAGGTGGCCCAGTCACCTGAACAATGGCAGAGGGCAGCCATTCCTGTGCTTCACCATGTCGCCCAGGCTCAGGCCCCAGTCTTGTCAGCCTCCAGTTGTCTGCTCTCCCTGAAATCTGCTGTGCAGAGCTGGCCTCCTAAAGTGAGAGCTTGACCCCCCTTCTGCCTGCCACTCTCCTATGGCCAGAGTCCAGACTCATGGGGCAGCTTGGGAGTAGCACCTCCTCCGTAGAACCCTCCTTGATTTCGCCCGGTGTGGACTCCTCTGCCTTGGTCCCAGCTCTGCTCTGTACTTGATCTCTTTGTCTTCTGACTCTCCTTCCCTGTCAGGAGGCCTTCCTCTCACCTGAAACCCAGGCTGTGGACAGACTCTAAAGTGCTTTTAAAATGTCTCAAGTCCTGGGCAAAGGCAAGTGAGGTTAGTGAGAGAGATTAGTGCATTTTCAGGGCTGGATGTTGTCAGAAGCCATGAAAGCAGGGGCAGGGTAGGTAATGGCAGTCTGGCAGAGATTCCAGCCAGCCTGGAGTCTGGACAGACTGTCACTCTCCTTGGGATGCTCCTGACTGCACAATGTGAAATTCAGGCTGGGCTCAGAAGGCCCGGGGCCTGCTCCTGCTCACCTCTCCAGTTCTGTCTGTAAAGTGGGGTTGTTGTGAGGGCCCAGTGAGATACAGGTGCGAAGCCCTCTGCTCATTCTCAGCTGTCCTGGAGATGGGAGGGGAGCTTCTTTGGGGGACACTGCAGATACTGCCTGCACCTCACCAGCAGGTGGCGACTACAACAGCTTGCTGTCACCTCAGTGCCCAGCACTCCACAGGGCCTCAGTAAGCATCTGTTGAGTAAACTAATAGATAACTAAGCCCACTGCCCGAAGTGGCACCCGTGCTTGATGAAGGACTCATTTTCTTGCCTGTGAGGTGAAGGGAGCAGGCTCTGCTCAGGCCTTCTGTTGGGGGAACAGAGATGAGGAGTGGAGGGGAGGCAGGCGCTGAGGTTCCATGCATGTGGAATATGCTGTGGTTCTGGAAGGCCTGTCCTATTTCTAGGGAAAAAACTCATCCTTCTGAGTCCTCAAAGGATGGAGGCCAAGGGGTGCCCTTGTAGACCCAAGGTGTCTGGAGTGGAAAGGGGATGTGCCCCTCTGCTCCCCAACACAATGGGAAATATCCAGGAGGTCAAGCCATGATCTGCAGGTGCCTATGATGAGCAGGGACCTTAGGACCATTCAGCCCTGAGCTCTCCAGCAGTTACAGCAGAGCAGGGCTGTGACTAGGTTATATGGCTCTCACTGTCTGGGCAAACTAATCAGGTACCCACACAGGGGATTTGCACTGGGGTCTGATGGCGGGGGGGGGGGGACAGCATCCCAGACCCACAAGCTATGTGGACAAAAGAGCCAGCACTGGTGGGACCAGGACAAGAATTATCCCCACCTGACAGAACCCTGGGATGAGGTCACACCGCCATCAGAGCAAGGGCTGCCTACTCCACCTGCTAGGCCACAGGCGGGGCTGGACGAGGACAAAACTGTGGCTGCCAATCTGCATTCACTCCTTGTTCATGGTGCTGCCCACCCCCGGCCGACACAGATTTTCAGTCTGGATGGTCACTTGGCTTTCTGGTCACATCCCAGGAGCCCTAAATACATCCAGATAAGGATGAAATAAGTCCTGTGCTCCAGTCCTCAGGGGTAAGCTTTGTCCTCAGTCCACTCCTGGGAGGGGGGGTAGGAACTGCCTTCTGCTTCTACCACAAGGGATCCAGGGCCTGGGTGGGCTGTTGGGTTTCCAAGGGCCTTTGAGTTCGCTCCATCCTGCAGCAGTTCTCAGGACCTGGCGGAGCAGGATTTGCCAAAAGCCAGTGAGGTTGGAAGCCAGCGGGGGCTGGGTGGCCTTGGAAGGAGCTGAACATGTTGGAGTGGGGGACACCCAGGGCCCCAAGCCACTCACCCTGTGGAGATCCCACCCTCTACACAACTCAGCCTGGTGAGGTCACACAGATATTGCCCTTGGGGAAGCATGCCTGGCACCCTGTCTTCTGGGGCTGGGGTCTGAAAGGGACATCACTAGCCCTGTGCCAAGTGGCTGAGGCCTGGATGCTGGGTTCTGGGGGGCAGGGAGCACCCTTATTGTTTTGGACATGTGGCCTCTGGCTGCCATTCAGCACTTCTCCCCATGTGGCTCCAAGGACACCTCGTGTGCTAGCCAGTGTCTGAGGTCCTCAAGGGCCTCTCCCTCTGGGCCTGTCTGACCTCCAGCACCTGTCCTCAGTTCATGCTTAAAGGAAGCAGAAAAATCTCATTCTAGTCCACTACATGCCACTCTGGGCACCATGTGGGTGGGACTCTGCAGGGAGCCTCAGGGGTGAGGGGCTTGGCAGGAGGAAGAGGATGAGAGGAAGGAGGGAGGATGCTGAGAACAGAGCTGGGTCCTGAGAGATTCGGGTCCTTCGGCCTCCACATTCCCGTCTATCTAATGGGACAGGTGTTATCTGGTCCCTGTAGGTTGTTCCAGGTGGCCAGTGAGGAGAGGATATGAGTTCCCCCACTTGTAGGCCTCTGGCGAGTCTTTCCCTTTTGCTCCTTTTCCTTGAGCCTTCACCGGGTGGTTTTTATCACATTAAGATGTTTGGCCTGATGGGGCTTACCCTGGCTCCTTGGAGGAATGAAGAAAGGGCCATTGTTCCCTATGCCTGCTGCAGTGCATGCTGACCTATTTTTGGAGGCAGTAGCAGACTACAGAGGTCATAGGGGTAGACCATGTATGTCGAGTTGGCAGAATGAGCCACCTGCCGGTGCTGTGTGCTGGGGTTGTGCCTGTCTTATTTGGGGAGAATCAGGGAGGTTCAGGTAAGTCCGAACACTGGCACCCTCCCCATCCCTAGAAACATATTTGGGAGTTGGCTCTGTGACCTCAGGCCAATGCTGCCCTTTTGGGCCTCAGTTCCCCTTTTGCCAGGTGGAGTTATTTGGCAAGAGGGCAGCAGAGAGCTGGTCTGAGTGTGACTGTGGCAGATAGGATGGGACACAGTCTGCTCAGGATCCCCTGTCCCCTACTGTGGTGGGCCTCTCCTGGCCTCCCTGAAGCAAAAGCTCTAAAAGCTCTCCCTGCCCACCCACCTTGGAATCTATATCCTGGACCCTGCCTCCCTCCAATGGTACCTGGAGGATGGCCAGGAGGGGATTCCTTTGGTTGGAGCTGGCATGCTTTGACCCTGTCTAGCACATCATAGGCCACAGGAGGCTCTTACGGACCTCACTAATGTTTTCACCTTCATCATAGGTCACCAGATCTTGCTTTGCAGACTTGATTTTCATAGGATCCCAACACCCTGGGGTGAGCAACCAGAACCCTGCTCAGACCTGGGTGAAGCCTCCCCCAAGCACAAGAATGTCCTCATGTCCCCTCAGTAAGCCTGGGTAAGGTACCACCCTGGAAGGACAGGGAGTGCCCACTAAGGTCTTGGCAGAACCCCCCAGAGGTGAGTGGGGACACCCAGGACATGGCTGCAATTGCTAAATGGCTGGTATGCACCTTCTGATTCACTAGCTTTCCTTTGGAGAGAGGGGTTGAGCAGAAGTGGGGTGCACTCTCTGCCTGGCTCTCTCAAACACATCCTGCCCAGCCCAGCAAGAATGACCTGCGCCCCATCCCCTGGTTGTCTTGTCATGGTTGCCATGAGCTCCACTTGCTGAATCCAACCGTCAAGCCCCAGTCAAGCCCTAGCTTGCATCTTTTGTGACTCATGTGGCATGCAGCAGGTTGGTCAATCCCTCCTCCCTCAGCCTCCTGCCCTTCCTTTGACCTTGCTGGTGGCTCCTTGGAATTTTTTGTTCATCCCTTTTCTTGCTTGACTTCTAAATGTTGGGTGTCTTGGATTCTGTCCTGAGGCATCTTTGCCTTTCTTTCTCCAGTCATTCCTTTTGAGGATTCTGCTGGCAACTCCTAAATTTATATCCCTAGCATAGACAGCTCCATCTAACTCATTAACTACCCAGCAAATAAGCACTGCACACTTAACATGTTCAAACAGAATTCCTGCTTCTGCTCCTGTCCCCCTGATTGCTGCTCTGCCAGTCTTCCTGGATCAGTCAATGTCAAACCATCCTTCCCACTGCTCGGGCCATGACTCTGTGTCCCCTGGACCCCTCTTTCTCTCACAGCCCACATCCAGCTCATCACACATCCTCTGGCTCTACATCCCAAACATGTCTAGAACCAAACCCCTCTCAGCACCTCCTGCTGCTAGCCCGGCCCAAGCCATCTCTGCTTCATGTCCAGGGGCTTCCTACCTGGTCTTCCTGCTCTCAACTCTGCCCACACAGCCTCTTCATAGTGAGCACAGTAAATCCTGTCCTAGCCCTCCTTTGATCGAAGCCTCACATGGGCTCCCACTTTGTAAAGAGAAAAAGGCACAGTTCCCTTGCAAAACCCCATACAAGCCAAACTTCCTCCCTTCCCTGACTCATCTCTGACCTACAGACCCCCGTCCTCAGCATTCTGGGTCCTTCTTCTGGCTCCATTTTCTGGTCTCAGCACTTATCATGACCTGTTGATTGGCACACTAGGCTTGTTTGTCCTGTTCATTATTCAGCTCCTGTGCTGTGACTCAGCTCTAGGGGAAGAGGGACTTATCTGCCTTGTCCCCTGTGGGGTGACCAGCACCTAGATCAGTGCTCAGCACTGTTGAATAGATGAATGTATCCAGGGCTGTCAAGTCCCTATCATGGTAACTTGAGCTGCCCTGACCTCCAGTGGCATCCCACAGCACCCCGAGGGCATCTGGCCCTAAGCAGGTTGCAGCTTAGGGTCCTCAGTTTCCACATCTAGAGATGGAACAGGCTCTGGTATAGTTTTATGCCTCCTTGGAGTCCTGTGGAGAAGGGCTGGAGTTTTACAGAGGCCAAATCTCTCCAGGATGCCTAGCCACCTCCAGCCCTGGAGGCCACAGACAGGGACCTGGCTGAAGCTGGATGAGCAGCCATTGGTTCCTAGAAAGATGGGTTCATAAAGGAACCAACTGAGTCCCTCGCCAATCTGTAAAGCTGGAGACTTGAGTCACATGGAGAGATGAAGGAAGAGCCTGGCCAGCATGCCCAGGGTGACCCCACTCTGCAGACCTAGGCCCATCCCTTCCTTGGTTTTGGACTGTGTGAGGGAGATGGCCAAGGTCCCCAAGAGAGGCTGTGTGTCCAGCCACTGGGGAGGGCTGACTTCCTTGTCCATCTCTTTGTACCTTTACAGTGGAGTAGGGATCCCAGTCTGCCCTGGTTGGCTGAGTTTCCAGCTCAATCCCTATCCTTCTCCCATCAAAGGTTCTGAGTCTGGCCCTAGTTCTGCCCAGCATCTGAGCAGTATGAAAGGCACTATACAGAGCTGAATCCAAATCTGGTACCAAATTCCAAGCCCATCACTTGCAGCAGTTTCACTGAACTTCCAACCTTGAGTTGTACATCTGCATAATGTGCACAAAAATTCCCATCCTCCAGAGTGAGCATGAGAATCAAAGGAAGAAAGAACCTGTTTTCATAAGGTAATAAGGTGTTTTCCTGAACAGACGTTGGAGTGGGTGGTGCTGTCCTGCACAGCCCTGCCCCAGCTGCCTCTGCTTCCTCCAGCCTGGCCTAGTCTGCTCCAGCTTTGCACTCTAGCAAGCACTGTCCTAAACACATTTTAGGTGGAATCTCAGTCCTGCCTATAGCCAGCCTTTCCATCTCTGTCCATTCCTGAAAGCTCACTCCTCAGCCTGGGAGGGGGCAGACATTATAATGAGTAGCAAATGATAAGATCTTCTGGGAGTATTTATTTAGAAATTCTGGTACCAGCCCAGTAACTGGTACCAAACAAGGGTAGATTATGGGGCCGGATGTAAAGTTCTCAAGATCTGTCATGCTAAAATATGATACTTTGCAGGCTTTTGCTTTTGAGCAGGTTTCCCAGGATGGAAAGGAAATGAGCTCATCCAGGAGCAGAAGCTGGGTGGTTCCCCAGAGCAGTGGGTGGAGAGGGTTGAGTCCCTGAGGGGGTCAGGTGGGGAGGGCAGAGACAATCTGGCCCTCAGTTTCAGTCACATTCTCGATGAGGGTGATTTGTCCCTTGTCCACTGCCCAGTTCAGCCTCTTGCCAGCTGTAACCCTTCAAAGTTCCACAAGCTGGGCTCAAAGGACTAGCATTAAGCGCTATGCACTGGGTGTTAGGTCATCTGGGTTCTGTTCCCAAATTCACTATCCTCGGTTGCCCAAATTACCTTTCACCCTAGCTCAGACTTCAAGATTTGGAGGCCAGGGGGAAGTGATGACGCAAGAATGGACTGAAGGGTGAGGAGCTGACATGTCGCACTTGGGCTGGAAGAGAAAACTCTTCCAGGGCCTGTCCTGGAGAAGAAGCATGATGGTGGAGCTAGCCTCCTCCCTTCTCACCACCTCCAGGACCTTCTGGAGGGCTGGAAGCCTGGCAGCCTCTGCCTGACCTGAGGTGGATGGGTTATGGGGAGGGCACAGGGTAGGGCATAGCTCAGGAATGCTGAGCTTCATTGAGGCAGCCCAGGAGGAGCTGTGTCTCCATGCTCCTGGCTTGCATGCAGTCTGTCTCTTGACTCCCTGGCCCACCAATGATGTGTGGGCTTCCTCTTCCAGGGACACAGCTCCTGGAGAGGGTATGGACCATGGCAGAGCAGCCCCAAATTAGCCCTTCCTTCCAGTAACAGCCAGGCAGGGCACCCAGGCCTGGAAGGTCCCAGGACCAGATCAGCTCCTGAAAGATGCCATTCTAGAAAGAATGGGGAGGAAGTACAGCCACCTATCCGGGGCTGGATTCCTGGGCCATTCTCAGTGTGAAGGCAGAGCATGGCCGAGAACCAGACAATAGCTTTGGCCCAGGAGCTTCTAATGTGGGATCAGAGCAGGAGAAGGCAGAGACTCTGGGTCTGCCCTGCGGAGCCCCTAAGTGGCCTGTGTCCAGGGCTCTGAGGGTGGGAAGGTGATAGTGTGTGTACAGGCAGCTCCTACTAGCTGGGGAAGGCGAGGAACAGTCAGGGCCCCAGTTATTCATCCCCCAGGCCCCCACCTCCTGGGCACAGGGGAGAAAATGTCACTCCCAGGAGGGCTCAGAGGTACTTGGTCTGGGTTAGCCCAGCTCCCCAGGAATCACTATTCCTGACTCTGGGGCAGAGGAAGAAAAATCTCACTATCATGTCCCTGAATTCTCTCTCCCTACCCAGAAGCCCTTAGGTGGAGGCTGGACACACAGACCCCGTCTCAAGGAGAAAGCTGGGATCGGAGACCCAGGCCCGCTGAGATCTCAGCCAGGGGACAGGTGGCCCTCCTACAGGCTTGGCCTGCCTATCACTGCCACCAAGTTACTGACTATTCTCCCTCTCCTGGACCTGCTGCCACGTCTGGCAATAATCACAGGCTCTGAACCTGTTTCCCCTCTGTGCAGGCTCCACCTGCCAGTCAGTCAACCCATAGTCCTTCCTGCTTCCTAAGAACAGATCATCCAAGTGCATGTCACCTAGGCCAGCACAGAGTAGGGACTCACGCCCACCCATAGCCCAGCATCTGTTGGGTTCCTGCCCTACTATCAGGACCATCATCATTATCTCCATTTCCTAGGGGAGGACACAGGGCTCCTGCCTTATCAAAGCCCCAAGGGGAAGTAAAGGAGGAAGTAGTCAGAGGTGGAGGACCAGAATTCACCACGGAGCAAATGCTCAGGTGGCTGGGACATGAGCGAGAGAGGCCCTGCAGCTGGTGCCTGTCCAGGTTGGGTCTGCACGCGGTCCAGGAGGCACAGCAGGTGCTCGCCAGCCACCTGCAGCCCCACCGCCGCCGCACAGTGGCAGGAGCACCGGGGCGCTTCTTACCCTCAGCCTTCAGCCCCGCCACCGCGAGGCCCGTCCACCCGTCTGCCCCGGGCCGTGCTCACCGATGATGATGGTGCAGGCGCTCACGAGTCCGATCTCTTTCTTGAGCGCCACCCTCTCCGAGGCGCCGGGGCCCGGGCCCGGGCCGGGGGAAGGCGAGGGAGCAGGGCCAGGGTTCCTGCACCCGCTCGGCTGCTGGAAGTGGCCCGTCGTCATCTTGCCGTCCCGCCGTGCCCCCGCTCCCTGCGCTGCCGCGTCTGTCCCGCCGGCCTCTAGACCGTCCATCCGTCAGTCTGTCGGTGCGGTCGCCGCGCACGCAGTCCGGACAGCGCCCAAAACGGGCGCATGCGCTGGCGCCAGGCCCGGGCCCCCGGCCCCCGGGCAGTGAGGGCCGGGGAGGAGGAAGGAGGCCGGGCCGGCGCCCCTCCCCCACAGCCCTTAAAGGAGACGCCCCCATCCCCCAGTCCCGCCTGGAAAGGAAGGAGAGGACTCCGGGCAGACCCGGGAAGAACTTCCCAGTTGAGCGAGGGAAGGGGCCTCCCCTGGTCGGAGTTGTCTGCATTACCTCCAATGGGGCGGGAGAGGACAGAGCTCAAAGACAAAACGGTCCTTCCCCTTAAGGAGGCTGAGGAAGGAGGCAGTAACAGTTGTCCGGGTATTGGGTACCCACTATGCGCCAGCGTATCCAGAAACCTTAAATCTCGGCAAGGGACGCAAACTTTTTTTAAACCCTTGGTATTGAGCTACATCCCAGACCCTTCCTCCCCACCCCCTTCAAATTTTGATACAGAGTCTCACTAAGTCACACAGGCTAGACTAGAACTTTCGATTTCTCCTGTCTCAGTCTCCCACAGTGCTGGGATTACAAGCGTGGACCACCACGTGGACCACCATGCTCCACTGCCACAAACTTTCTGATGCCTCCTTGGCCTCCAGTCACCACTTGGCTGCTTGTGAGAGACAGCTGTGGTCAGGATGGTGCACCCCAGAGCGCAGGTGGTGGTGCTGATCAGGAGCCCTTAGGCACCTGTGATCAAAGGCTGCCGTGTGAGAGAGGGAGAGAGGGGGGGGGAGTGAGAGTCGGGGTGAAGCCCTGCAGTCCCTGATCCTCGTCTAGAGGGAACCGAAGGTCAAGTGAGAGTTTGGGGCAGCACCCCCCCCCCCCAGCTCTGGCTTGTGTCTGGCCTCAGGTCTCAGGGGGACCAGCACCTAGGCTGAGGCTCCGTGCGCCCCGGCTCAGCCTCAGCTCGAGGTGGCCAGGACCCGGGAAGCACCAGGGAGACTCCGAGAAGAGAGCTGTACAGATCGGGAAGAGGCCGCCAGGATTGTGTGACCAGGCCCGCGGGGCAGATGAGGGGGGCCGCATCGGGGCCACCGGGGCGGCGGGCGGGGTGAGGCTGGCACGGTGCTGACGGCGGCGGAACAGCCTTTGTCTCTTCCTGGCGGCCGCCGCGACGCGTCGTCTCCTGCATGTGGATGAGGCCCGGGTCTTCCCCCGGAGCGCGGCCTCTGGGTTTGCTGGGGCCGGGCCGGGGATGCGACTGCCGCGGGGCGGATCGGGGCTAGGGCGAGGGGCTGGGGTGGGATCCTGGGCCGGGGAGGAGCGAAGAGATGGGCGCGTGGAGGGGAGGAGGGTACAGGGTGTTTTGCTGGCAGCTGGGAACCTCGAAGTTGGGGCGGGAACCTGAGCGTAGGAGTGGAGTTGGGAGGACCAGGGTGGATGTGCTGGGGGAACGGGGAGGAGGAGGGCACCGGGAGAAGCTTCATCCTCCGCGCTCGGGTCCGCTCGTTGGAATCCGACATTCTTGGCGACCTGCGCCTCCAGTCCCAGAAACGCTTTCAGCTGCAGACTCTTAAAGGAGCTTGGCGCAGGGTGGGGTGGGGAAGCAGCCTTAGCTCCCAGCTGAATGATGGTCGCAAGTGGTAGGGATCTGGGGGTCCTTGACCTTTTCTGTTTTAACTCTCCACTCGGTTGCCCGTGCAACGCGTGGGTGTGGTGAGTGAGGGTCCAGCCAGAGGCAGTGCACCCAGGGGCTGGTTGCTATGGCACAGGGACTGGCAAGAGTGGGCAGGCCAGAAGCCTGTGGTCTTCAAGGATGGACCTGGAGTGTGGAGTTTATGTTTGAGGGAAGGGAATGCACTGACTCTGCTCAGGATGGAGTTTGCATGTGGTTGTCCGGGATCCTAGCTCAGAAAGGAGGTCGTTTTAGTACAATGGAAGTGGAACTTCAATGGGAATAAAAGGTTAGCAAGACTGATTTATCATCCAAAAATCACCAAGATGCCCCACATTAAGATAGTAAGAGGGCAAACTATGAGACCTTCTTAGTAGATACAAAAATAGTCACCCATGATTTAAATAAAACTCTCAGCAAATTAAAATAGAAGAGGACTTCCTTTGTCTGGTAAAGGTATCTACCTAAAAACAAATCTCCAAGATAGAAAAAAACAAAAAACTACACAAAAAACAAAAAACTAAAAAAGCTCGCAAATATGATCATGCTTAAAAGTGAAATACTGAATGCGTTCCCACTGATATTGGAAGTAATAAAGTACTCATAAATTCTATCAAATATTGTACTGGCGGTTTTAGCCAGTGTAATAAAACAAGAAAAATAATTAAGAGTGTGAAGATTAGAAAGGAAGACAACATAAAATTGTAATTCACAAATGACAATTGGGTATGTAAAATAAAAATGTGTAGACAAACTTTAATAAGTTCATTTAGTAAAGTCACTGGATACAAGTTCAACACAAAAAAACTAATTGCATTTCTATATACCAGCAACAATTAGAAAATGAAATTTGTAATAGCATAAAAATAAAATACCTAAGAATAATCCTAATGAGGGGCTGGGGGTTTAGCTCAGTGGTTCTACCTCATGCCTTGCAAGCGCAAGGTCCCAACTTTAATCCCAAGTACCAAAAAACCCCCCAAAACCTAATAAGTGATGAGTACAATTTCTACACAGGAAACTACAGCACATTACTGAAAGAAATTGTTAAAGATATAAGCCATGGAGGGATATACCATGTTCATGGATTGGAATTTTAAATGTTTCTCCAACTTGAGTTATAGAATTCATCAATAGATGATACAATTGCAAGCTGGAGAGTTGTTATTTACTTGGATTTTGTGGGGGAGTTGAGGGGTGAAACTTAGCAAGCTGATATATGAGCAAATTGGAGGACTTACAGTATAGTAAGGAAAACAGTGTGGTATTGGTGCATCAATAAATCTACTAGTGAAACAAAAGAGGAAATGCAGAAGGAGACTTGTCCTGGGTTTATTGCAACAAAGTTGACATTGCAGAGCAGTGGAGAAAGGACAGACTTTTCAATAAATGATGGTGTATTAGAGTACTTGTATTGGGGGGAGGGGCTTGCTCAAACCTCTGTCTTACACCATACCCTAAAATCAATGTCTTAGTTTCCATTACTGTAAAAAATACCTCAGATAATCAACTTAGAAGGAAAAAAGTTTTATTTTAGCTCCTAATTTTGAGAGTCCGGGGCCATGACTGACTGGCCCCATTGCTTTTTGTCCTGTGGTAAGTCAGTGTATCATGATGGGGAGTGCATGGTAGAGCCTGCCTTATGGTGGCCAGGAAGCAAGAATTGGTGGTGGTGGTGGGGGGCTGGATTCTTACTATCTCTTTGGGGGCCTGATACCAATGACCTAAGAGCTCACACTAGGGTTCACCTCTTAAAGGTTCCATCTTTAATAGCACCAAGCTGGGCCCTTGACACATGGGCCTTGGGCGGCACTCCAGGTCCAAACTATAGCACAACTCTGGGCGAATATAAATGTGAAAGGGAAAGTCTGGGTTTGGTCCGCGCGGCTGTCAGAACTTCCTCTGGCCTTCTGGCTTGGTTCCCCCAGGGAGGTGTCTCCCTGGTACTGGGCTTGCTCGGTCGCAGTCTTGGGGGGGCCCCCAGGGCATTTTTCAGTCTCCTAGCAACAGGGGCACGGAGCTGCAGTCTGAGGGAGTGCGGTGGCAGTCTCGAAGCTGCGGCCCTGGCCAGAACCTCCTGTCTGGCCCAAAGGAGAGCTGAAACCAGGAGCGCGGAAGAATAGGCGGAAATGGCGTACCATCCGAGGCGTTGTTTTTGCTGCTGCATAACGGAGATGGTGTCTGGAGTGTACAAATCCGCGGAGCAGGGGGAGGTGGAAAATGGGCGATGTATTACTGAGCTGGAAAACATGGGGTTTCGAGTGGGACAAGGACTGATAGAAAGGTTTACAAAAGATACTGCAGGGTTCAAGGATGAGTTAGACATCATGAAAGTTCTTTTGTAAAGATTTTTGGACTACAGTATTCAAGAGACAAATCCACAATCTAAGGACAAATCATCAGGGGGTCTATGTACTTCAGGACAACGAATTTCGTCTGCTTACTCAGAGGTCTGCGGGAAAACAGTATTTAGAACATGCATCTAAGTATCTAGCATTGACATGTGGCTTAATCAGAGGTGGTTTATCAAACTTGGGGATAAAAAGCATTGTAACTGCCGAAGTATCTTCAATGCCTGCTTGCAAATTTCAGGTGATGATACAGAAGCTGTAAACATACTGAAATGCAAGTCTTCTACAGTGTAAAGACAAATTATTCCCGTGTAAGCATTTCAAATAATAATGATGTAACTACATTGCTGGGTGTTTATACAGGAGTAAGGGTGTATTTTATCAATTTAATGCAGACTAAGTTAAAGCAGATAAAGGGTCATTCTACCATGGCATAAACTTTAATGAAACTGTCAAAATGGAAACTTGATTTCAAATAACTGGACACCAAAATGCATTTTAAATATTTTTATTTACTTAGAGTGATAACCACAGATGGAACTTAGGGTCTATTGAAGTGGCATAAAGAAAAGTATGCCCCAGTCAGGATCATTTATGTTAAGAATGACTGATGTTAAGGGCCAGGGATTTAGCTCAGTGGTTCCAGTGCCTGCCTTGCAAGTGCAAGGTCCTGAGTTCAATCCCTGGGACCAAAAAAACAAAACCAAAACAAAAAAAAGAATGATTGATGTTAGATAAAGTGTGACTCTATTTTAGTTATTTTTAAAAAGCAAACAATACACTAAATTAAGTTTAACTTTTTATTTTGTTGCTTGTAATTTATTTTTATGACTGTATAAGGATTTGATATATACATTGTGTGTACATGTGTGGATACAGATATAAATACAAAATGACCTTAAATTGTTTGAAAACTTTAAAAAAAATGTGAAAGGGGAAACAGCAAAGCTGCTAGAAGATATAGAGGAGATAATAATTCATTTTCTTCAACAGGACAGGGGAAGCACCAGCAGTAAAATAGGTGACACGTTGGTCTACATGAAAATTAGAAATACCTGTGAATCAAAAGACACACGAGAGAAATGACTTCAATGCATATGTCTTGATAAAGGCCTCATACCTGGAAATATAAAAAATATGACTTGTATCCAAAAATGTATGTATTAGATCAGCAGGAAAACATTTTAAATAGCGTACTTCCCAAAAGAGAACATCCAGTGGTTGATAAACTCCTGAACAGGTGCTCAACCTCCTTAGTCATCAGGGAAATGCAAATTAAAGCCAGAGTGAGACACCACCATGGCACAGCCACTGGAATGGTTAATACTGAATACCCAGTGTTGGCAAGGGTGTAGAGCCAACTGGGATTCTTGTGCAGTATTGGGCTAGGCAAACATTGGCGTTCTCTCCTAAATCCCCCTGGGCCAGCATCTCCACGCTAGAGTAGACACTTCTAGTTTACCCATCTCAGATCCTTTAGCCTCACCATCTTTTCTTCCACATAAACTATAATCCACTAGAGCCTCCCATCATCCCTTGGGGATGCTCTGCTCTAGAGACCAACCTGGTGCCCATAAGCCTGTAAGGAGAATTGTAGGAGCGTTAACACACTTGAGCCTATCTTTTAACAATGGCAGACAGGAGCCAGTGGACACATACTTCCCTTTCCTCAACCCAGAGGAATTGTTATGAGTCACATTCCTCACAAAGCCTCTTGGGGGGGCCCAGTAGCACTGCGCTTCTTGGGCTGTCAAATGCCACAAGGTTTCAGCTCACTCCTGTGATTGGGACCCTGATCTCCAGGCTCAGGACCCTGACAGCCCCCACCTGGCCCTTTGCCCTGGCCTTCTCCGCCCCATGCTCTCCATCCCCCACCGTTTCCCTGAGGCTGACAGCAGTTTCTTTCCCACCCCAGGGCTGCACCAAAGTGCAAAAGTAATCCTCTTCCCCACCCCATGCTGTCCTTGTCCAATGCAGCTATGGGTGAGGAGCAGTGCCCCCCACCCTGAGATTTTGGCAATAAGACCATTCAACTCATGGCCCCAGTGGGTGTGCTTTTGAAAATCAAAGGAGGCACTCTTAGTAATTGTGCTTAGGCAACAGGTGTAAAGCAGGGTGTCTAAGCAAACTGGCAATTGTGGTCACTTTTGTGAAAGCTCTGTCCCCTACTGTCCCTCCATAGAGGCAGTGGACTCTTGGTCACTTCATTAGCTCATCCTGCTTCCTGGCCCAGTATCTCCTCAGCCCTTTAAGCTCATTGGCCCCTGGTGAGTCAGACAGGAAATCACCTTCTCCGGCAAGCCCTCTGGACTCCAAAATGGACAACATGCTCATTCTGTGCCCACACTGCCACATCCCCTTGGTGCTCCTTTTCCTGCTGGGCTGCTCCCAGGCGGGGAGCTTGTTTTACTCCCTGCATGGGATGGGTCCTCGGTGAAGATTCCAGGTGTCTGACCCATCAACCAACAGATTCAAGTTCTTGTCCCACCCCAGCTACTGACTTATAAACTGGATGTAGGCAGATGTGATGCTGCACACTTATAACCCCAGCACTTTGGGAGGCCGAAGCAGAAAATCCCAAATTCTAGTGTATTGAGTCTCTGTCTCAAAATTTAAAAAAAATTAAAGGGGCTGGGGATATAGGTCTGTGTGAAGGTCCTGTGTTCAGTATCCAGCACCACAAAATATTTAAATATAAACTGTATATTAACTTCTGGGGTCCCAGTTCTTCTCCGTGAGGCAGCTCATGACATTGCTTGCCCACATCTGTTGTGAGGGGTAGTTTGCTTGAACTTGGCTTCTTGCTTCTCAGAGTCCTGGCCTCAGTGGCTCTCAGAGGGAAATACAAGAGGGAGTGACCTGTTGGGGAGGTCAGGGCTCCTTGTCTTCCTGTGTTACCCCCTGCTCTCCCAGCAGTTTCCAATTGCTGGGAGCAGTGTAGACCTCTCTTGGTGTTGTGGGGCTGAGTCACCAGCAGGGAGATCGAGGAGCAGTTGGAGCTTGGCCCTGTATTTGGAAATGAGCTCTTCTCTCTCTCCAGGTGGTCCCAGCCTTGAATTCTGCAGGACCAGCCTCCTGGACCAGGACACCCTCCTTAGCCACCTCCGCTCAGGGACATCTGCCATTCCAAATGTTGCCACCAGAGGGCAGCCTGCCTTTCAGAAAGAGCTGAGGTTTCTGGCTGGACCCCAGTGGCCTGGCCCTCTGGATGTCAAAGAATCTAGGCCTCTCCGGATTTGGGAGAGGGCTGAGACGAGCAGGCCAGGATCCCTGGGACCAGGACCGAGACTCTCTTGGAGCCACCAGAATCAGGGAAGTCCTTGCTGAGGGCTACCCAGGTCTATCCTGTTACAGCTGAGTGGGGAGGTTTGTCTGCTGGCCTGAGAGGGGTAAGGGAGGGCCCTGGTCTGTGGGTGCTCGTGTGGGTCAGAAAACTCATAGTGAAACCGGAAAGATCTCGCAGTGAGATTCATTCGGTGCAGCACACCTGCCTTGAGGCGGGGCTGGAGGGACCAGGAGGCAATCGAGCCTACTGCGGTGACAGTGGCTGTGGGCAGGACCTTATCTGATGGGCCCCCCGGCCTTTCTCACAGCGGAGTGGAGACGCCTGGCTAGGCTGACAGGCTAGTGGGCAGGGGCTCTGCATGCCCGTGGGTTCAGATTCCCGCCAGCCTAGCAGGCAGGGAGACAGCATGGGAAAGGCGCGGGTGGGGAGTGGGCTGCCACTGGAGGGGAGCTGGCTCCGCGGGGCTGACACCAAGAGAGGCCCCTCCAAGGCACCAAGAATTGTCAAACCTGGGTGAAAAAAATTTTTTGAGGGAATTCAGCTGGGCATGGTAGTACACGCCTGTAATCCCAGCATTCTAGAAGGCTGAGTCAGGAAGATGGGAAGTTGGAGTCTAGCTTGAGCAATTTAGTGACTTAGTGAGATCCTGTCTCAAAATAAGTAATTAAAAAAGGTCCAGAGATACAGCTCAGTGTAAAGGCCCCGGGTCCAACCCTTAGTAATTAAAAAACCCCCAAACAAGAAAGGAAATTCTAGGTGCTTACTTCTAATAAAGCAGTGCTTCTGATGTGCACCTGATTCAGGCAAACATTGGTTCATGGGCCACTGAGGCAGGACAGACATGAGCTGGAGGTTGTCCCATGGACAAGGACTGTCTCAGTCTGGCTGGTGGCTTGAGGACTGTGTGAAAGAAACATCAATGGAGACCACATGGAGAGTCAGATGATGGGGCCCTCTGGGGTCCCCCACCACCCTCTCTTACCTGGATCCCCCTCCAGTGAGAGGTGGGGATATGGCTTCCCTGGGTGAAGGAGGTGAACCACCCTGGAGAAACAGAGGCCCACCGAGTACTTCACCAGGGACCCTTTCTGGATGTGGCTTGTAGGGCCTTGAGCAGGGTCTGAGGAAAAACAGTCTCAGCATCTGAAGCAACCCTCACCCTGCCCTGACACCCTGCCCGGTGGACTGCTCTGTAAGCACACGGCACCAGCAGCTCAGGGGGACTGGGCTGAACTGGCCACTCAGGAAGATCTGAATTGGACCTTGTCACCTCCTGAGCCACAGTAGGCCTCCCAGCATGGACACCAGGAACAGGTCTGTTGGAAGCCTTTCTGAGAACAACAGTGTGGTCTCTCAGGCCATGCTAAGTAGAGGCAGGAACGAGGGGGAGGACCCCAAGGCTGGGCAGCCATGCTGCTGATGGGAGGGCCCGAGTCACCCTGGGTCTGCAGTCTCCACATCCTGTGGTCCCCTCCTACACCCTACTTCCGACTTCAGAGCCCCCTGCCTGGCTCTCCTCAAGCTGAGGGTTTCATTGGCAGTGTCCAAGCATGGACCTTCCTTCAAACTCAGGCCCCCTCTGGCGGGCCTTAGCCGGTGACACCCTCTTCTGCTGCCTGTGATTTCAAAGACAAGAAGGGCGGGGGCGGGGGGATCTTTCTGTTTCCTCCCCACCTCCAACTCCCGTGAGCACAATCACACTCTGCCCCTTCTACAAAGAGTCCTACAATGTCTTTTTACCTCCCCAAATAAAATTCATAGATAATATAACCTGCAGTTGTGTTTAAAAAGAAAAATCAATGTAGTGTCCTAACTTTAAGGGAGAAATAAAAGGAAAGCAATACTAAATTGCTGTCATGTATTGGATTTGAGAGATTCTCTGATATGGGAGAACTCAGAGGGCGGCCAGATGGAATGGGCGAGGCCGTAACTGTGGCAGACACAGGCAGGAATAGGAGCACCCTTCCAGGCCCAGGTATCTGCTGGAGCCACCATACTATCTCCAGGAGGTGTTTTTCCCAAAGGGCAAATATTTCTCTGTAAATTTCCAAACTAAACACACCTCAAGCTGGGCATGGTGGTGCATCCTAGTACTCTGGGAGGCTGAGGCAGAAGAATCACAAATTCAAGTCTAGTTTGGGCAACTTAATAACATAGTATGAAATTGTCTCTAAATAAATGAATTAAATAAATAAATAAACAGTCTGAGGATGTAGCACAGTACCAT
Source organism: Heterocephalus glaber (assembly GCF_000247695.1). The sequence goes on along the minus strand of NW_004624794.1, from coordinate 9,867,107 downwards.
GGCCCTGGGTTCAATCCCTGGTGCTATAAAGTAAACAAACAAATCTTTCAAACAGGGCTCCATCCTGCTTTGATTTTTGTGTTTGTTGAAGTCCTAGGAGGTTCTGTAACTGGAACTCATGTGAAACAGAAATAGGTTCTGGCTATAGTTTGGGTGAATGTCTCTCCCAGGACCCATGAGTTGGTCCCCTGCCTGTGGCACTATTGGGAGGAGGTGGAACCTTTAGGGGGTGGGGCCTAGTGAAAGGAACTTAGGTCACTGGGTTTGTGGCCTTGAAGGAGACATTGGGACCCAGTCCCCCCAACCTCTCTCTCCCTCTCTGTCTTTCTCTCTCTTTCTTTCTGCTTCCAGGTTACCATGAGGTGAACAAGCCTCCTTTGCCATGTGCTCCTGCTACTATGTAAGGTCTACCATAGGCCCCAAGCAACTGGACCAGGGGACAATGGATGGAAACCTCTGAAACCATGAGCCAAAATAAATCTTGCCACCTTTTAAAGTTGGTTATTTCAGGTATTTTGTCACCGTGACAGACTCAGTTCCTGACCCTATTACCAATAGGGTTTTCACTCACTCAGACTTCCTCATCCTCAGCACAATGGACACATTGGGCTAAGTAACTGTTGTGCACTGGGGCATGTCTGGCAGCATCACTGGCCTCTGTCTACTAAGTGTCATTAACACTCCTCAGGTCGTGACAACCAAGTGTTTCTAGCTCTTGCTAAATGTCTCCTGAGGGGAAAAACTGACCTCAGTTGGGAATCACTGACCCAAAAAATTGTCACTGGAATATTTGGAGCCCATGTGAGATGCAGAACAAATTGCTGCTGGGAAAGATAGCCCTCACATCCCAGGCCCAAACCACCCAGTGCCTGTAGAGTCCTGCTCTGGCTCAAATATGTCCTCTAAAAGCTCATGTGTTGGAAATAGTCCCCCAGATACTATGTTAATAGTCTTTGAGAGATGGGACCTCAAAGTGACGGCAGTGAGTGGGCCATGAAGGTTCTGTCCTTGTGAAAGGATTAACCCCATGGATTAAAGATTAATGAGTTATTTCAGGAGTGACTTTATTCTAAGAGCAAGCTCTCTGGTTCCTTACCCTCTCCTTACCGTGCCATGCGTTCTGCCATCTTGCAATGTAGTAAGAAGGCCCTCACCAGATTCTGGCACCTTGATGCTGGACTTCCCAGCCCCCAGAACCATTAGCTAATCAGATCTCTATTCAGATCTCTAAATCATCCACTCTCCGGTGTTTTGTTATAGCAGTAGAAAATGGAGTCCATGGGAGAAGCACAGCCACAGTTGGAGGATTCTGACCTATCTGATTCTCTAATGCAGGTGGGTAGGGTGAGGGCAGCAAAGCCTCTTTCCTCTACATGTGGTGAGACCTACTCTTCTCATTTCTTGCTTGAGTCACTTTGTTTCAGCTGCTTCTTCCCTAGCCCCTGCAGGGCCATCTGACTCATCCCTGCTATGGCTCCCATTGCTTCCTCTGTGCTGGGCTTTCTATTTCCTCCTGGAGTTGTCCGGCAGGTATGGTGGAATTCCATCTGTAAACTTGGTTGGAGTTCTCAGTCCAGGTCTCCTCACCCCCACCTCCAGGAAGCCCACCTCCCAGACTTCCCTAGGCCCCTGGGGGCAGCACACATCAAATATTTCCCATCTGCCTTCCCTTTTACCCTGCTGATCCCAACCTTCCCTCCAGCCAGGGACTTTCCTCTGTGCAGCATCTCTGTCCTGGCTCAGAAACTGCCCCTGAAAAGGCCCCATAAATATTGATGGTAAAGTTGAGGCTTTGACTCAGTTAATTCTATCTTCCTTCCTGGAGGGCTTCCGATGCCCCTCCCCAAATGGAAGGAAGTAGGTGCATTCTGAAGGCCAGATCTGGAGAGCCGGGGGCAGAGGTGGACAGGGTTACCATGCTGGAGGGGACCCATTTGTGAGTCATCTGGAATCTCACCTCCTTGCCCAGAGCTTCTGTTCTTCCTCCAACTGGAATTGGGGAAAGCATGTCCTGTGCCTTAGTTGGAAGTGTTCTGGACACCGTTGCCTGCTGCACCCTTCCTCCAGTTCCTTCAGGTGGCCATTGGAATTTCTGCATCTGAAAGTGCCCACCGGGAAAGAACTGCTCTAAACCAAATTGGAGCTGGGGCTGAGCAAGAGTGCTGAGGATGCAAGGTTGGAGAGCACTAATTCCCACTTGGGGAGGTAGATCCCCAAGGGAATCCAGGCCTGCAGTCCAGCTCCCTGTGGAGCTCCTAAGGGAGGTCCCGGGGCACTGAACACTGGGCTTGAGCAGAGGCAAGGAATGTCTGCTTCCTTTAGCCTTCCCCCAAGCCTGTCCACCCTGGATTGAAGTTCATGCCAGGCAAGCAGCCTCCGGCCATGGACAGGAGCAGAAAAGGCTGCTGCCACCCCTACCTGACCATTCCTCAGCCCACTGGCCTACCCCAGGCAGACTCTTGTCCTGTCCTGCTTTGCCCTGCTCTGTGGGTGCTGATTTCCTGGGACTTCTCTGCATAATACAGAGACAGAGGCCAAGTAGGGAGATGTGGGGAGGAGGCGCCTTAGTGGATGAAGCCACTTCCAGGTTGGCTGGGCTGTGTGTACATAAGTGAGGGGGCCCTGCAGGGCCCTGTGGGCCCCCGCCAGGCTTAGTGCCTTCACCTGGGAAATGGAGCAAGTAACTGTCACCCTCCTCTCCTGGTGACAACTAAAGTTGAAAAGTCAGCAGTCCTCCCAAGATTCACCCCTGCAGGCCAGCTGGGCCCAGGGTTTCAGGGACTCAGCACTGCTGTGTGCTGCTGGTCCTGGTTGGCCCGTGCCTCAGTTGGCAGGGATCTGGGCATCGTTGCCTACCAGGCCTTTCCCCCAGTGCCTTGGGCTCCTCTCTCTCTGTGACTCAGGCAGCCTGGCCCTGGCTCAGCAGGAAGCTGCTCTTGGCCCACGTGGATGTGGCACTCCTGGGGCTGGCCATGCGGGAGATGGGCCCTGGTCCATGGCGGCCTCTCTTTGAGCTAGCTCCTCCTTGGTCTGGTGAGGCTGGTGACCTCCTTCCTACTTGGGCTTTTGCTGGTTCTCAACCTGAGTCTCATGGCTTTGGCCAGGGTTTGTTTTCAGCAGCAGTGAGGCCTGGCTTGGGGGATGGGTGGGAGATCCACGGGCAGTGTGCCTCCTTGCTAGGCCTTCCTCCCGGAGCGGTTAGCTGGTCATGGGGTGCCCTGGGCAGGCCCCTCTGACCCTGAGCTGGCTAGCTGGAGGGGTACAGCTGGCCTGGTGGGCCCTGGAGAAGACCCTCTGACTGGAGGCCTGAAGACACCCCTGGGGTCCCATGTGGCTCTGTCACTTGTGTGTGTGGGAGGGATGAACCAAAACAGGGTGTGAGAGCTGTGAGCGTGTAGGTGCAGGTGCCTGAGAGCCCGCGGGGGAGGGAGAGCGTGAGAATAGGGCCGTGGGAGGAGACCTGCGGCAGGGGGTGGCCTTGCCGTCTGGGGACATCCCCAGAAGCCAGTTTGGGGAATAGGAACAGGGAGTGCAGAAGGAAATCCTGGCCACTAGGTGTCACCAGGAGCCCATGGGACAGAAAAAGGGCCCCCAGGCGAAGGGGGGAGAATCCCTTATCACCCGTGTATTCCCACTCCTACAGGTAGGGGGCGCTCCCTGGTCTGGCAACTTCCTGACCCACTAGGAGGACACATTCTCTGTGGAGGCCGCTCCATCCCCACCTCCTCCCACCCAGCCCCTCACGTGTCCAGGTGACCTGCGGGGGGGCGGGGGGCGCCCTTCCAGCACCCTCTGGGCAGGGCCTTGGCTCTGTGCCTCCCCTACCGGCCTGCCTGAAGGAGGAAGGGCTCCTGTCACACCTCCCACCTGTCCCCACCCAGCTGCAGCTTGGCTTAGGTCCCAACTGTGGGCCTGTGTGGGTGGCTGCAGGGTTGAAGTCGGCAGTCCAGAGGAAGCAGAGGGCCTTGAGCCATGTTGTCTTCTCTGCAGGCCCTTCTGGCTGGCATGTGACCATGGGGCCTGTCCTACTTGGGGCTGGTGGTGCCTGGTGAGCAGAAGATGCTATGGCTTGGGCATAAAGGAAGACCCAAGCCTGACATCCCCGGTGCTGAGGAGCAGCTAAAACCCCAAGAGGTGGCCTTCCCTAGCTGATGGAGGAGGCTCAGGCAGCGGGGCTGGCCTGTTCAGTTCCCAGGTGCCTAGGTACCATCTTCTTGTCCAGGAGTGAGGCTGGCCAGACTAAAGGAAGCAGAAAGGATGACAGGTTTCCTGTACCTGAGTCCCTGTGAGTCCCGGCAGTGTCTCTGTATCCCCTCCGTATCCAGAGACCATATCGTGGTGGCGACCTTACATGCATCCCCCATAACCTTGCCCACCTCCTCAGCCACCCTCCCTGACACCGACTTGGTTCTAGTCCACTGCTCTTTAAGTAGGCATAACCCTGCCTCAGGACCTTTGTATGTGCTGCTCTTCCTGCCTAGAATGCTCTTCCTATAGATATCTCCAGGGACTCATTTCCTCACTTGCTCCAGGTCTTTGCCAAAGGTCATTCTCAGGTCATTTTCCCTGGCCATTCCATGGAAAAATCACACCTCACCTCAGTGCTTTCTTTCTTCTTTGTCTTGCTTTTCTCTCTGATCTAGATTTTCTTTTTTTTCATACTGGAGATCGAACTCAGGACCTAGCACTTGCAAGGCAGGCACGGTGCCGCTGAGCTAAATCCCCAACCTCAAAATTTTGGATATTTTACTCATTTTATTACTCGTCTCTCCCATGACCCACATGAATCTGTAAGCTGAACGATCGGTTTTATTTTCAGAGGTGATCATGCTTCCAGCACAGTGCCAGCGCATAGCAATAAATACTTGAATGAATGAACTTACACATGGGGATGCATGGGAGAAGGCTACCTCCATCCTGCCAGATTTCACTTGGCCATGGCAGGACTAGGGTTTAGGCCATAGCATCCACCCATCTCCAATAGAGCTGTCTGCCTCTAAGGTCCCCAGCTCTGTCATCCTCGGCTTGAGATGGCCTCCCAGAGGAACGTCCGCGGGCCACTCTAACCAGGAGGTGGGGGCAGTGTGGCAGGGCACCATCCAGGCACATTTACCTTGCTTGATACTCCATGAAGATCCAGCAAATTGTTGAGTGATTGCTGGCAGACACTGCGAAGTGTGGGATGCAGGCAATGTGCTGTGCAGCCCAGCCATGTGACATGGAGGCACTGGGGACATGGCAAAGTGCAGGAACCCACATGGAAGGGAGGAGGTGACACTTGGGGAGAGATGGCCCTTAAGGGCCCTGCCCCATCTGAGGGAGGAACCAGTGGGCCATGGAGTGGAGATGCACTGTTATTAAGGTCCCCTGTGCCACGGCCTGAGCAGTGAGGCAGCACCTCCCCCGGGGCCCCCCTTTTATTGGAAGCTGCCCAGCCCTGGGGGAGACCCTCTCTCTCCTTATTGCCTCTTCTGTCTCTAAGAGGTTTTTAAATTAGAACTTCCAGCTGGCCTCGGTGGTGCATGACTATAATCCCAGCACTCTGGGAGGTTGAGACAGGAAGACAGTTCAAGTCCTGTCTGGGAAACTGGATGCCTTAATGAGGCCCTATGTCAAAATTTAAAAAGGACTGGGGATATAGCTCAGTGCAAAGACCTGGTTCAATCCCCAGTACTGCAAAACAAAATAAAAAACAAAGAAACAAAAATCTCCCCCTGCTTTTGGCTTACCCAGTTTCCCCAAAGCAGTTTGTACACCTTGTAGGAGATGATTAGGTTATTAATGCAATAAAACCTGCTTAATCATTCTGCAAAAAGATCTGACAAAAGTATACTTATAAACAAGCTCCTAGAGCTAAGAGGTTAAAAACTAGCCTACAGACTTCAAAACATTTTGAGGGAAATGTCTTTGAAAATCTCAATTTGAAAAATCAGTGCCCTTCTTGAGGAAACAGATGGGGAGCCATGAGGCTCAAGTTTGGGCTGTCATTGGAAAGACTCGAGGGAACACTAGAGGTTCTTTGGAGCATAGCTGGAAAACCTGGGATGACACTTACCTCACTGTAGGGAAGAATCTCATTCCAGTGAAGGGACCCCATTGGCTCGGCAAGGGCTAGTAAAGTCCTACTTGACATCCCTGGAGTTACTGTAGAGGGATGTCCCAGCCTGGCCCTGGCCAAATCAAGCAGTGCTCCAGACCCAAGTGGGCCCACGTGCCTCTGCCTCAGTGCCAGTGACCTCCAGCCCGGGTCTGCTTTGAGTCAGGGCCACCACATGTTCTCCCAGTGGACAGAGCTGCCCTCTGGCCATGCTGCCATCTGGCCAGCACCTGTCAGAAGTCCTCAACTCCAGGAGAGTTGCCAGGGCCAGTGCCACAGGGACTGGTAAGGGTTTCTGGCTAAGTCCTGGCCAACCTACTCAAGGGACAGCAGCAGTGTCTCTCTAGTTTGTGGCAGGAAGGGGGCCAGCCTACCTGCTGGCCTCCAGACCTGGGCCAAATGCACGCCAGTACATGCAAACACAGGCATGGGCCCACATGTGCACATAAATGCACGTGTGTATACACAAACACACATGCACACAACTGTGCTTATGCATATAGTCAGTGTATATGAATGCTAATATGTGCATACACAAATAACATGTGCACAGGCAAACATACACACCAAGAAGTACATGGATTACACAAGTGCAAAAACATATGTGCACATGTACAAAAATACATACTTGCACACATTCACTCATAAACCTTTCCACTCTCTCTCCCAGCAGGCTGGAGGATGGATGGAGAAACACTTCTGGGACCAGTCTGTTCAGGTGAATTCAGTTGGGGGAGAGAGCCTCTTCCACCCGCCTGCCCCAGTAGTGGCAGCTCCTCTCCTCCAGGCCAGCTTCTCCCCCATCTGGCCTGGTGAGTATGTGTGTAGGAGTAAGGGGAAGCTGCAGTGCCCGCCATGCCTGGAGCTGCTCCAGGCAGAAGCAGGGGCAGGAGGCTTCCCATACTCACGCACTGTAGCTTTCTGGACAGGGGCACTGGAATTGCTCCTGCGTGCCATGGAAGCGAGCTGGGGTGAGGGCCAAGGTGAGTGCTTTGGTCACTGTCAGGTGATGGGAGACACCACGTCATCCCTGGAGTAGGCAAGTCCGGGAGACCATCAAGATTTGCTACCCTGTGTACCTGTGTCCCAGGAGGCCAGCTGAGCCCCCAGCCTGCTGTCCTCTTGAAAATTTCTCAGCCTGGCCACAGTCCCCACTAGATCTTGGGGCCTTTTGATCTCTCAGTTCCTCGGGTGTCTATGAAAGCCTCAGACACAGGAGGACATGGCTTCATGGTTCCTGTTGTCCCCTGGCCAGGCAGGCCTAGGCACCCCTGAGCATCATCCCATGGGTGACAGTGACATCACCTTGGAGGGGCCATCAGTCCCCTACAGTTGAGGGACCGGGGCCTTGGGAGAAGCCTGTTCCAGGTGGGTCCAGCTTACTGACCAGCAGCTCATGCCCACAGTCCTTGGCAGGGAACAGAGTTCTGTTACCTCCCCCACCAGATCAATACTCACCAGGCTGCTGTCAGCAAATCTCTGACCTCTGGCCTGGCCACACATTGTGACCCCTGAACCTATGGGCCTTTCCACCAATCCTTGCCCTGGTCTCTGGGGTGGGTGAGGGGTGACCCCAGGTGTCAAGGGGAAAGGCGAGTGTGTAGCTGTTGGTCACCAAGGGCCCCGTCTCTTCCCTTTCCCCAGACTCAGGACTGCAGTGTGGCTGGGCGCCCACCCAGCTAGGTGTCTTGGAAGAGGGGGTCTGTGAGTGGGCTGTTTCCTGGTAGAGGAAGAGGCAGGGCCCTGGAGCTCAGTATGCTAAGCAAGCTGTGAATGAAAGATTTGGAGGTCTCTTCTGGGGGCTCCACCTGTCAGGGAAGCGACTGTCCTTGGCTTCCCTCTACAGTCCACAAAGGTGCCCAACCACCCCAAACTGCTGTGCCACGGGCTGGGGTCTGGAGGCTCAAAATCTTCACCCTCAGTGTGGTCCTGGCTGATAAGGACACACTCCAGCACAGGAAAGGAATGTAGCCTGTCCCAGTGCCAGGGTGAGAGACAAAGGGCTGTCAGGGATGGAGAGACACTGTCTTCCTCCTCCAACAGGGCCCTTTCCTGCCACAAGTCCCCTGGTCAACCTGGGACCCAGAAGCCCTGAGCTGGGAATGAGGGAGGGGCTGCTCAGCGGGCCCCAGTGTGTTTCCTGGGGCCTGTCTCTGGCCCACCACTGCCCTGGCCACCCCTGTCCTGCTTGCTCATGCTATTCCAATCAGGGGCTTTAACCCACTGTCCTGCTAAAACCCTAGAGGGCCCCCAAAGATGTTCTGGGACCCTCATCTCCTGAGCCACCTGGGTGTGATCTGGGGAGTCCTGGGCTCCACAGAGGACACCACTGACCTGAGACTTCCTCCTGAGGGTCTGGCTAGGACAACAGGCACCACATGACCTTTACCCGGCTGCCTTCCTCTGCTCCTGTGAGGAGACATCCCCCCCCGCCACACACCATGAGGTGCTAGCAGCAATCTGTCCTGGTCCATTGGGGAGTGCAGTGGGGAGAGGAGAAATGTCCCAGAGACTCAGCAGTGACAAACCTCTCCCTCCTGGAGGGGAAGAAGAGAACCAGAGGAGGAAGGACAGAGGACCAGGGAGGGCAGGGGGATCCACCAGGATGGAGATGGAAGTGAGGGTGCTTGATGGAAAGCACACTGTGGATGAGGAAACATGCTCAGCCGAGGGGGTAAGTGTGATGAAGCCCAAGTGGGCCTGACCCCAGAGTTAAAGTGTCCTCACTTCTCCCCTGACCTCGTCAGCCTTGACCTTGATTGACCCCCAGGAATGCTGGCCCCAGATACAGACCTGACCCCTGGCAAGGACCCCTCAGGTCCTTCCTAACTGCTCCCCTGGGCACTCTCAGGGACAGGAGGCACCAGGCTAGGCCAGGTGGAGGACTGCTACCATGGCACCTTGCCATTCTGAGGCCCACACCCCACACCTGAGCTTGGCCATGTCTTTGGCCGTGGGTGTCTGACCTAGAGTGCTGGGCTTCTGCGGTGGGCTAAGACTTGTGCCTGGTGCCCCACCCAGGCCTACTCAGCGCCGGTTCTACTGAGCAGGAACCGAATCTCAGAGAAAGGAGGTGACTGACGTAGGGGGCCCTGTAGATGGAGCTTGTCTTGGAGCCAGTGCTGGGGACTCCAGGCCACTCAGAGGAAGATCTTCCTGTCAGGATGAACTGTGCAACATGGACCCCAGCCATGGTGGGTCTGGACCAAGCTCCTTTGCTCACTCAGGTGCTATGGCCCTGCTGGGCCACCAGAAAGGGAATATGTGTCTCAGGTTTGCCGAGCCCCGTGACTGCTGGGCAACAATGGAGAAAGTGAGGTGCAGATAGCTCCAGAGCCCTGGTCCTCAGGTATGCTTGCCCTGCCCTGCACCCCTCAGAGGGCCTGAGGATTTGGTGGTGGTCCAGGGGATCCCAGGCTCTTCCTAGTCCTAATGACATTATAACATACACAGCTACACACAATAGTGATAATGCACACAGATGTTGCACACCACACACCCATACACACACGTCACACTGCCACAGCCCCAGATCTCACACAACAAAACAGAGACACACACGCCCCACTGACACAGACCATGCCCTGCCCCCACTGGCTGCCGGGAGCCTCCTGGAGCAGCCAGGAGCCAGCACAGTCAGCCAGCTGGGGCCCTGGGGCCATGGCCCTTCCCCCATCCCAGAAGTTCTGGAGCCACACTTGGCAGGGCCTGGAGCTCAGGGAGGGCTGGGCCTGGGGGAGAAATTTTAGAGGGAACTGGAGGACTGGGGGAGGAGGGGTAGGTGCACTTTTTGGGTGTGGAGCCGGACGCTGAAACTTGGGGCTGGAGGAAATCCCCTCACCCCTGCATCCTTCAGAGTGGGGTTATCAACTCCTTGGCACTGCTTCAAGGACCTCTTGTCTCCATCAGAGCAAGCACCACGGTCTACCCACTAGGGCCTGGTAGGTACTGAGCAGGGCCTGTCTGTGACTCCCTGCTTACCTTTTCAGGTGACTAGGATGGCTGGCAGGCCTCCACTCTGCTGACCACAGGACTTCAGATGAGGGTACTCCCCACATCTTGTGCCCAGGACAAGGGGCCTAGCCCACAGATACCTCAGGCCTGGTCCAAGGCCCATCATGTTCCCCAAGCCATGCAGAAGGCCTTTCCTAGACCCTTGGGGCAGGCCAGCCTCAGGTCTCTGATTGAGCAGCAGGTCTGGGCAGAAGGCCTCTCTTGGAGATCAGAGCCCTGGAGACCTCTGATCCAGTGTCTTGGACTGACATTTTACCCTGGAGTCAGATTCTTCTGAGGTAAAGTGCCCCAGGCCCCAGCTGGAGAGGCTGGGGCAGCAGAAGAAAGTCTGGCTCCTTGTAGGCTCAGGGAGGAGACAGTTTTCACTAGGTCTCTGAGCTCTTCTTTGAGGCCAGGCTGCTGCTCCTCCTGGTGGTGGCCCCAAGTGGGAGCAGCAGGATTGCAAAAGGAGTAGGTGCAAGGCCCCCAGCTCAGACCACCCTTCAGGGGTCATATGCTTACTGCCAAGATCACCATCACCAGTGACCTTCCCTCATGACTTGTCACTGCCCACTGAGAGCCACAACTTTCAGCCACTCACTAGGCTTCTTTGCCAGAGAAGAGTTACCCAAGGCAGGTAGCAGCCATTAGGTCATGGGAGGAACGACTTGGACAAGGAAAGCAAAAGACACTGGACTCCTAAGAGGATCCTCCTGCTTAGTGCAGGGTCTGTGGAAGGATGCAGCCCCAGGGGACCTTGAGGGTGAGGGTCACCTCTCTTAGGAGGTCCCCATGCCTGGTCTGGCAGAGAGCACAATGCCATGGCTGGCTCTGCTTGGATTCTGGGCCTCGTCCTGGTCAGCTGCAAGTCACTGTCCCCCACCCTGTAGCTCTGGCTCTCCTGGAGGGTGTTGATCCGGCCTGTCTGGGCAGGAGTCATGCTCACAGCCAGGATGGGATGAAACTAGGAAGTGGCCCTCAGTGCCAGTCAGGTGCCCGCCTGCCATTCTTCCCAGTTGTGGGGGTGGCTGCACCCGGGAAGGGCCTTAGTCACTCAGTACTGGCTGCCAGGAACCTTGTGCCTGGTGTTTGAGAAACGCCACAAGTCTCTTCAACTGGACCTCCTGAGGATGACCCAAAAGTCACGCTCAAGCTACCTGCTGGGGACAGGTCAGTTTCACCCCTCCAGTGTCCTTGCTGGGCTGGTTCCATGGGAACCCAGGCTGGCTGGAGTTGCCTACTGCCTCTGCCTGCTCTTGGCTCTGTCACAGTCTCCGATGTGGAGCCTGAAACTTCAACCTGCTCTGCCCCAACTCATAGGCCTTCCTGGCTTCCACTGGACCCAGGAGAAAGTCTGACACTCTGGGCCATTTTGGGACTTCAAAATGCCACCAACCTCTGTGGCCTTACCCTTTCCTGGCTTCAGTCCCAGGGTATCTTCCCCTGAAATCTACACAGGGCCAGGATCCAGCACTGCTGCCTGGCCTGCAAGCCCTGACTCTGGGCCCTGTGGATATCCTCTCTCCCTAGGGCACCCCCATCATCAAGGTGAGCTACAGATGATAAGCACCAGCAGGGTTGGAAATCTCCTGTGAGTTCACATGCAAAGCGCCTGCTCAATAGATGTAGATGGTCCACAACTTATAATGGTTTGACTTAGGACTTTTTAACTTTATGATGGGGTGAAAGTGACACACACCCAGTGGAAGCCATACTCCAAATTTTGAAATTAGAGTCAGGTATGGTGGAGCACGCCTGTAATCTCAGCACTCTGGGAGGCTGAGGCAGGAAGATCGAAAGTTCCAGTAGAGGCTGGGCAACTTAGTGACTTAGGGAGACATTGTCTCAAAATTAAAAAAAAAACAAAAAGCCTGGGCATGTAGCTCAGTGAGAAGGCCCTGGTTTCAATCCCCAGTACTGCAAAAAAAAAAAAAAAAAAAGATTTTTTTTTTCCTCAGGCTTGCAATGTGCAGTATGATCCTCTCTTATGATGCTGGGCAGTGGCAGCAATGAGGCACAGCTCCTGGCCAGCCATGTGATTGTAAGAGGAAACAACCAGGGCTCTATAGTATACTGCAGCTCTCTCCTACTTTTTTTGGCATGAGGGGCCGGTTTTGGGGGAGATGATTTTTCTATGGGCAAGGGGTTGGGGGGTTGGTTTCTGGACAACTTAAGCACATTACATTTATTGTACATTTTATTTCTATTATTATTACATAGCAGTATATAAAGAAATAATTCTGCAACTCACCATAATGCAGACTCAGCAGGAGCCATGAGCTTGTTTTCCTGCAATTAGACAGTCCCATTTGGGGGTGATGGGAAAGAATGACACCCAAAGTGTGTTGCTTATGTCCACTCTGCAATCTTGTTTTGGTTGCTGTTACTGGAGAAAACTCTGCTTCACAAAGATTGGATTTGGAAAGGGAAGCAGGCTTTTCAGTACTTTTGTGGCAATTTTAGAATATTTCACGGGGACTTTAATCCAGAATGTTTGGAGACATTACGTTGTCTCAAACATTCTTTTAAGGCCACCATTATTTGTTATCTCAGTCAGCTGATCTTCTTCTAGCCCAAAGTCAATTCACCTGGCTTATTCATAAAGGGGTTATGGGGCTGGGGATTTAGCTCAGTGGTGCTGCTGCCTGCCTTGAAAGCACAAGGTTCTGAGTTCAATCCCCGGTACAAAAACAAAAGAAAACAGAAAAAGTTCGCTTCCAGTTCAGGGGTCTTTTGTGGTTGGAAAGTCATAAGCTGGGATAAGTGATCATATACCAGCTGGGAGAAAGAAGGTCCTAGCTCTATCTCTTTCAAAATCTCTGTCAGTGTTTGAAATGTGTCAAGAATACCATTGTTCACTCACTGCTACCATAATTCCAGTTTGGCTTCGAATGCAGCCACTTTCCCTACCAACTTGAACACAATTGTTATTCTTCCCTGAAGTGACAGATTGAGTTTATTGAGCAGGTTGAATATGTCACATGAGTAAGCACATTTTGCAACCCATTCTGTGTCACTAAAAAGTGCTGCCAGTGGTGACTTTTTCTAAAAACAAAGCTCTGGAGTGGCTTTCATAACTCAAAAAATGACCAGTGATCTATCTGGAGAAAGCCATTTCCTTTCTGTGTATAAAAGATGTGTGTGCCCTGCATTCAGCTCCTCCCAGAGCTGCACAAATAGACATGAGTTAAGGGCATGCACTTTAATGTGGTCAATCATTTAAATCATATCTTGTAAAATATTGTTAAATTCAGATGACTTTTTTTTTGTCTAGCCAGCATTTCTCTATGGATGACACAATGCATAGACTTACATTCAGAAGCTACTTCTTTGACCCAAGTAGTGAAACCAGAAAGACATCAGTCATAGCAAGCAACCACTCTGCCCATGCATATACCAACAAAAATGACCAATTCAGTTTTCCTAATACAGTGGATCCTTGACTTACAAACTCAATTCGTTTGTGAGGGCTGGCTATAACTCAGGTTAGTCAATTGATGCCTCAGGCTCCTCTACACAGCCTTCAAAGTCTTTCTCTTGTATACAGTAGATCTCAGTGTCCTTAGAGAGACATTGGCCCAGGATTTCTCAATTAACCTTATACAGGAAAGGATGTTGTAATGTTCCTTCCAGAACTCTTTAAGGGTTAAGTCTGTATCTGAGACCATCTGGAAGCACACATGGCCAGCATTCAGGCTGTAACTCAAGACTTTGGTAGTAAGTTAAAATGAAAATTCTGGTCAGGATCCAAGTTGTTCATATCTCAGTCTGGTCGTAATTCAAGGGTCCACTGTATGTAATCATTCAAATAATTGAATGTTCTGCACCTGTGGTGCTGGTTGGCAACCAAAGTACACATAACATATCCTCATACATATCCTCTTGAAAATATCACACAAAAACAAGCATTGTTGCCTGGTTGTCAACACCAGTAGACTCATCAACCTGGATTTTGTACCAGGGTGACTCATTCATCTTCTCTAACAATTGTGCTTTAATATCTTCTGCTATTTCGTCAATTCATCCAGTTGTGGTGCTAGCTGAAAAAAGCAACATATGACACCTTTTGAACTGCATCCTTTCCTAAAAGTTCATGAAAAATAACCTTAGCAGCAGATAGGTCCAGCTCTTCACGTGTAGTAAAGGGCTGCTTTGTTTTAGCAATGCAGTTAGCCACTAAGAATAATGCTCTCAGGGCAGACACATTGGATGAAGTGATGGCCTTCACTAATTACTTCTGTTTTTCTGTGTTCACAGTTTTTCTTTTGAAAAACTCCAGACTATTCTTCTGAGATAGGGTGCTTGGTCTTCATTTGGCAAAGCAGTTTTGAAGCTTTCATGGCTTCATTGGATAGCTGGTTGCCACATATTATACAAAGCAGGCTTGGAGAATGTGAATCACCTGTTACAAAGAACTCATAATTTAAGTAGGACTCTTGATATTTTCTTTTAAATGCAGTTTGTTTTTGTTGGCAGTCATAGAGTTTTCTGCTGTGTCTTCATTGGGCCTTTCCCCCTTTCCAAAGAAGCACTTCCGGTAACTTTTGTTTTTCACACTTTTTGGCTAGGGTTAGCTTGTGGGCTTTTAAAACTGTGACTGAAACAAGTGCGCAGTGCAGGAAAAAGGTGTGGATAGAAGTAGTAAATAAAATAGTGGGTGGCCCATGGATGAACTAAAACAAGTTCATTTGGATTCTGACTTAATGCCTACCACCAATTGGAGCTGAACAATTAAAGTACCTCAACTCACTTGTCACTCTAAAGCCTCCCACTACATGCAGCTTAATTGTCACTTGCCACTCACTGATAGCACCTTGATGTGAGTTTGCAAGCAATTGATTTATTATGGTCAAGCCTCTCTGCTAATCTCTATTTGCCCCTGCTTCCCAGCTCTAGCCTCACTGCCTCAGCTCTACTTCAGATCATCAGGCATTAAGTTCCCCAAAGGAGCATACAACCAGGATTGCTCATATGTACAGTTCCCATTAGAGTTTTTGCTCCTATGAGAATCTAGTGCTTTTGCTGAACTGACAGGAGATGGAGCTCAGGAGGTAATGTGGGGATGGGGTGTGGCTATGAAAACAGATGAAGTTTTGCTAAATCATTTTCTGCTCACTTCCTGCTGTGCAGCCCAGTTCCTAACAGGTCATGGACTGGTCCACGTCTTGGGGTTGGGGACCTCTGGTATACTGTGTTGCTAAGCTATGATGTTTGGGCAAGTTAGGTATATTAAATACATACAATACTGTCTTAATCCATTTTCTATCGCTATAACAAAATTCCTGAGATGGCATACTTTTTAAAGGATAGTTTATGTGGCTCACAGTTCTGGAGAAGGAAGACCAAGAGCATGGCAATGGCTTCTGTTTTGCATCTTGTGAGGGCCTTCTTGCTGTGTTGTAACATGGCAGGACAAAGCAAGCCTTCAGCTCAGGTATCTCTTCCTCTTCCTATAAAGCCACTGATACCATCATGGAGGCCTCACCCTCATGAATTTATCTAATCTTAATTATCTCTCAAGGTTTCACCTCAAAATACCATTAATATAAGAATTTGGGGATGAAGTTTTCAATGTGTGAACTTTTGGGGGACACATTGAGACCATAGCAAATATTTCCAATGTACAGTAGGCTTATCAAGACCCTTAGGCCCCATGGTGAGTCAAGGAACACCTGTATTAGTTATTATTATTGCTATTATTTCTGTCGAGTCCAATACCATCTTTGTATTATTGCTCCTCACTGTCCAGCAGCCATGGCTGAGTGTGAGCTCTCTGTGATGTGTGGCAACTTCCCCATGAAGAAATAGCAGCCTGGAATGGTCAGACACCCTCAGTGAAGGGCATTTCTAGCTAGAGACGTTGGCCATGGTGTTATATAGCCTGTGGGCCTGTCTATCTCCCAGGCCCTGTCACCTGGGTGGATCTAGAGAACCACAACAAAAAACCCGAAAATGGCTCATAAGGGAGAGAAGTTGCATCAGGTAAGGGGCCAGGGAAGAGATATAAAAAAGGTAATATTTGAGTACCTTGCAAAGAGGATCAAGTAGAGATGTAGGGAAGGGGTGGCTATGCTCAGAAACCAAAGTGGCTTCAGGACTAAAGGGTTCACTCATGACCTTGATCCTATCCTCATGTCCTTGTCAGAACTAGACATACTGGGCGTGATCAAAATATACAGTGAATGTTTAAATTTTAGAAGATTTATTACAGTAAAAGATACACTGCCATTAATCCCCCTCAAAATATCCCCCTAGCTTCAAACACGCTTCTCCCATCATTCTTGCCTCTTTTTAGAAGTACTATTTTGTGAGGGTCTTTACAAGGTATGATAAAGACTATAGTGAATACTGTTGCTGAGTGCCACTCAGTAGAAAAGCAGGCTCATAAATACATTATGATGTGTTCTCATTGATCTTATTCACTGGATCTGGCACCATACAACTTCTGGCTCTTCCCCAAAGTCAAATTGAGCACAAAAGGTAAGCAGTTTTAATCAATTCAGGACATCAAGGCAGCCATGATGGCACAACTAAAGACTGAGGAAACAGGACTTCCAGAGCTGCTTCAGAAAGTGACAAGAATGATGGGATAAGTGTGTTCAAAGTGGGAAGGTTATTTTAAGGTGGATTAATGGCAATGTATCTTTTACTGCAATAAAATTTAAAAGTTAAACATTCACCATAGTTTTTGATCAACCTCGTAAAAATGGCCTGTGGGGATTCTCTTGACACTTTATCTCATTCTTGTCAGGAACATATCTCCGTTTCTTACCTTGGCTTTCATCACTTTCTAAAGTGTTCATCCCAAGGGAAGACATCCAGTCCGCCATCTACTCTACCAAACAGTGATTTGTTCCAAAGGCTGTCAGTGTCACCTTCTCATCAAGACCTTGCACAAAATGCACTTCTTTGCATCCTAATTCTTTATTTCATGGTGGGTTAGTTGAGTGTGGGATTCTTGGAGGAAAATTCCTTGTTTTTAGCACCTAGAAGATCTCATCCACTAGCCCATACTTTTGATAACTGCAGCAGCTGCTGCTGCTGCTGCTCTTGCAGAGGAGGAGGAGGAGGAGGAGGAGGAGGAAGAGGAGGAGGAGGAGTTTGTTTTCAGTCCAATTGTCATTCCTTTGTAGTAGTCATTTCTTCTTGGTACTTTTCACAATTTTTTTTTTTTTTCAGGCGCGCTGGGACCACTGAGCTAAATCCCTGACCCCTCTTCTTGGTACTAATAAGCTCTCCAACATTGTGACAAAAATACCTGAGAAAAACAATTTAAAAGGAAGAAAGGTTTATTTTGGCTCACAGTTTCTGAGGTTTCTGTCCATGGTCACTTGGTTTTGTTGTTTCTGGGCCTGTGGCAAGGCAGAAACTTTATAGTGGAAGGGCAGAGTGGAACAAAGCTTCTCACCTTCTGGTGCCCAGAAAGCTGAGAAAGAGAAATGAAGGGGCTGGGGACAAAACATACCCTGGAAGGATATGGCCCCTGGGGACCTATTCTCCCAATTAGATCCCACCTCCTAAAGTTTCCACCACCTACCAATAGCTCATTAAGCTATAAATCCAGCAATGGATTAATCCATTCATGATGTCAGAGCCCTCATGATCCAATCACCGCCCAAAGCCCCACCTCTGAACACTGCAGCATTGGGGACCAAGTTTTCAACACATGAGCTTTTGGAGAACATTTCAGATGCACATCATAACAATAGTATTTTTGTCTTTAATGTTGTTTAGTTTTACCATGATGTACTTTTCTTCTAAATTTATCCTTCTTAGGACTCAGTGTATATCATCAAGATGCAGACTTATTTCCTAGTTTTGGAAATATGTCAATGATCAGATCTTGAATTTTTCCTGTTTTTTCCTAATAGGAACTCCTGTTTTATGTATGTTGGCCCTTCTTAGCCCTTCTCATTCTAATCTTCAGAAGTCGTAGCCTCCCATTTTTTCCTTGTTTTTATACCTCTGTGTTATCTTTTATGAAATTTGTTCAGATGTCTTTTCCGATTTTCTAATTTCTCTTTCAGCCACAACTAATTTTCTATAAACCTCATTTACTGAGCTTCTATTTTATGTTGCAGTAAAGGTGCTTTTGAAAGACTATTTGAAAAAAAAAGGAGAGATTTCTTTTGAAATCTGTTTTAAATAATATTTTTTGTTGCTTTCTGCTCTTCTTTCTTCTTTTTTTCTTTCTTTCTTGCTTGCTTGCTTGCTTTTCTTGTACTAGGGATTGAACCCAGAGCTTTTGCACTAAGCTATATTCCCAGACCCTTTTTTTATATTTTATTTTGAGATAGAGTCTCACTAAGTTGCCCAGGCTGAGCTCAAACTTGGAATTCTTCTGCCTCTGCCTCCTAGAGTGTCCCTTTCTACCTTTTGAATAATTTTAAGTATATTTATTAATCAGTCTTTTTCAAATTTTTCTCTTATCTTTAGATCTGACCATTCCTGCTGATACAGTGGTTTGCTTTTTGGATCATTCATAATTACTGTTTTTTTTTCTAGTACTGAATATTGAACTCAAGATCTTCACACTAAGCTACATCTACAGTCTTTTTTATTTTTTATTTTGAGACAAGGCCTCACTAGGTTGCTCAGGCTAGGCTCAAACTTAGGTTCCTTCTGCCTCAGCCTCCCAGTGCTGGGATTATAGACATGTGCCACCATGCTTGACCTCATAATTGCTTTTCTTTTTCCCACTACTGGGGATTGAATTCAGGATCCTGGGCTTGGGAGGCAGATGCGATGCCACTGCACTAAATCCCCAGCCCCTCATAATTGCTTTTTATTGTGAGCTCATCTTCATCAGGGTTTGTTTCTTCCTGTAATAACTATCTGGGCTGTGAAATTGCCTTGTTAAAGTGGCTTGAAGTATTCTTCATTTTTCATTTCATTCAGCCTCTTTCATTTTTATTTTAGTATTTTTTATACTGGGTATTAAATCCAGGGGTATTCTTCCACTGAGGTGTATCCCCAGACATTTTTTAAAAATTCTGAAACATGGTCTTGCTAAGTTGTCCAAGCTAAACTTGAATTTGTGATCCTCCTGCATCAGCCTCTTGATTAGCTGGGACTATACACATGCATGACCACACCCACCCTAATTTTAATTTTTTGAGTCAGAGTTGCCCAGGCTGGTCTTAAATTCTTAGGTTCAATTAATTCTCGTGCCTCAGCCTCCTGAATAGCTAGGACTACATGTGAGTGCTACTGCACTTGACTTAATTTTTTTTTTTTTTGGCACTGGGGATCAAACTCAGGACCTTGTGCTTGCAAGGCAGGCAGCAGAACCACTGAGCTAAATCCCCACCCCCACCTGGCTTAATATTAATTTTTAGATTTGGAGTTCGAGATCTGATGGATTGTGTAAATTAGAACCTCATGCTTATTCATTCTTGAGGCTAGGATTTTAGTTTCTCAAAGGTGACTTCCTTTTCCATATTTCCCCAGAAGGATAGAAAACATCTTTACCAGTCCCCTTTGTACAGGGCAGCCTTTCCAACCTTGAGCAAGGGGATCAGTTCCAGCTTACCACTTTGAGTCCAGGAAACCTATCCTATCCTGTGCTCTGCTTTGGTTCTGGTTTTTCTGGCCTAACTCCTTGAGTGCCTTGTGGTCCCAGTGTAACTCTATTCATGCTCTGCAGTACCTCTTCTTGATCTTCCCTGGAAGGAAAACTCCTGGCAGGCATCATCATTGACTATCTCACAGGACCCCCTCTTCTGGCTCCAAGCTCTGTGCTACAGTTATTTCCAGAACCTAGATTGAGGTCTTACGGGACAGAGCCTTCAGACAAGAACACCAGATTCTGGATAGGCTTTTTCACTCAGGACTTTTCAGCACAAAATTGTAAAACAGGTCAGCTGAGACTTGGAATTTCCTAGGCATGGGAGCCCAGGCCTTGTGGTATGCCTAGATCAGTGCGTCTTGACTTGAAACAATGTTGCCCTCCCAGGGGACATTTGGCAATGTCTGGAGACATTTGGGATCGCTGTGATTGGATGGGAAATGAGATCCTGGCCAGGGATGCAGTTAGGTATCCTACAAAGCACAGAACAGCCCCAGCAACAGAGTGATCCAACCCAAACATCAGTAGTACTGCTACTGAGGGATGCTGATGGCTACTTCTTCTCTTCCTCACTAGTGGCTCCTGAATCCCCACGACTGCTCTGGGAGGAGGGATGGGGAGCACCCTGAGGCCCTAGTCCCAAGGGATTACCTGTTAGGAGGACAGAGGAGCCCCAGGAGTAACACAGGCTGAGTAGGTTTGTAGGAAAGGTGACCCTCATTAGACCTAAAGACCAGATTCCATGCTCCCAGCTGCACACAGCCTCATCTGAGCCCATGAGCTAGGCCCATCACATATCCCAACCTACCTGCTCTCGAGGCCTCCTGCTCTCTTTGTCCCCAGGGCAGCCCACATGCATGTGCCAACCACACACACCCCTGTGATGTGGTGACAAGGCCCCCTGTGATGTGGGGAACCGGCGTGTGGTCGTTGGAGCAGGCCAGGTCCTCCCGGGCAGGGTGAGGACATATCTCTGGGGCCATCTTTCCTGTTCTGATAAGTAACTGATCTGTGGTTGTGGCAAGAAGGTCACCTCTGCCCAGGGAAGCTCAGGAGCAAACCACTTGTGACCGGTGGGAAGAGCCGGGGTCGGGGGAGCGGGAAGTCTGCCTACCCTGGCTACCAGGCTGCTGGGGCAGATTTCAGAAAAGGGAAGTGCTGAGCTGGGGCAGCACTTCCTGTGGTCGCTGGCAGTCAGGGCATCAGGGTTGGCAGGGCAAATCAGAGGGGTTGCTGCCCTACCCCAGGAGGGGGCGAGGTGAGCCTTCCCTGACAGTAGGCCTGGGGCAGGAGGCCCCTCACCAGGCACACTCAGTTGTTGTCCTTCATGAGTTGAGGCTGGGGACCCTGGGATGTAGAGTGGCTTATTAAAATGCCCTTGGGACTGGGTTCCTTGGCGTGGAAGCTTCCCTGCCTTCTTCCCTTCCTGCAGAGTGAAGTGCCTCTGGCTTTGTGATTCTGTGATTCACTGCTCCTTGGCCTCGGCCTCCCTGAATCTGGTTATCAAGTTTCCTCTGCAAAATTCTGGCTCCTTCTGCTGCTCTGAGCCCTGAGGGAGTGCCTCCCTAGAGACCCTCAGCCTGTCCCCTACTGGGGAGCCATAGTCCCTGGCTGGCTACTCTGGGAGCCCCCTTCTTCCCCAAGGCCTGAGCCCGAGAGCCTGTGGGAGCCTTCTCAGCTCCTGATGCCTCTCAGGTGGATGGACAGCTGTCTGTCCCCCTCTCTCTATTGTCAGGGAAGGGTCTGGGGTAGGAACTTAAAGGCAAGGGGTGACCAGGGATTCTCCTTCTCTGCATCTTCACTCAACTCTGAGCATCTCAGAGCATGGCACAGACTCTAACCCCAGGGGACTCTGGGTATGGGAGATCAACAGTGGGGAGACTGACTGCTTCATCCCCAGCTCTGAGCAGCAGCCTGGGGTACGGTGGAAGTCCTGGGCTTACTGTAGATCCTTCCCAGGTCCCTGCTACTTCCCCAGTGAAGCACAAATATCTGCTATCTCAGCCTTCTGTTCTGAGCCCAGCTCATGCCGCATTGACTGTCCAGCCCCATCAGACCCTACTGCGATCCAAAAGAACTCAATGGACTGGCCGAGCCCTCTTTTGGCCTGGTGAGCCCCCTCCTGCAAGCCCCATGGATAGGGAGCCTGGCTTGATCCCAACCTCCAGCCCCAGTCTGTGCCTCTTGAGGCTCTAAGGGTCTAGGCTTCCTGGGGGTGGTGAGGGGGATGAATGGGGGGGCTGGGTTCATTGCTCTGGACTCCCCTGTCTCAGCTGTCAGGGGCAGAGTCAGCAAGCCCCTCCCTGTGCTGCCCCACTGTGTCCAGGCCACACGGGGCATGCCCAGGGACTCAGGCCAGGCCAGTCCCCAGCCAGTGTCTACATGTGCCCTCTTCCCTCCTTCTTGGCTCCCGCCTCCTCTCTTCACCTTAGGTCACCTCTTCTCTCTTTCTGTCTCTCCCTCAGTCTCTTTAGTAAGTTCCTCCAGCCCAGAAACCCCTAGCCCCTCCTGCAGACTCTCACACGTTTTTCAGTCTGTCTGCTAATGTCCTGCTTTCTCTCTCTTCATCTCTCCTGTCACCCTCTCCTGAGCTCAGTCTTGTGTAACTCTTTGTTCCTCTCTCTCTCGCTCTCTCCTTCTCCCTCTTCATTCTTATTCTCTCACCCTGCCTCTCATTTTCTCCCTTCCTCTCTCTTCATTATTTCTCATTCTTTCTCTCTCTCTCCATCTCTCTATTCTCATTCTCTCTCTCATGTCTATCTCCCTGTCTCTGTCCCCCCTTTCCCTTCTCCCTCCCTGCCATGGTCCCTGGCCTCCCTCACTCTCTGCTGTCCAGCAGGCAGCTGGCCACAGCTTGGTGAGGACCTGCTGGCTATTTCTCAGTTGCCACGGCTCTCATCCTGCTATCAGTTGGAAATGAATCAGAGATTAGGAAATGGGGTGGGGGGCCAGGGGCGTTATCGCCTCATGCACACGGGGTTCTCGGCTAATCTCTGGTAGCCCTGGGTTCGAGAGGAAATGCAGTTGCAACACCGAGCCCTACTTACCGTCACTGTCATGTCCGTGGTGAAGTTGTGGGAGATGGAGGCCTGAGGTTGAGGAGCACAGGGAAGGACAGAGGGCCAGCCCGAGTCCCTTGTAGGCATGTGCACAGCCATACATGCCCACTTGGACACCTGTGTGCACACCCACGCATCTCCACACAGGGGGCCTCCTCGGTCCTTATAGGTCCCACCCAGCACCAAGCTGTGCATCTCATCCTGCCATTGCCTTCCCATGCTGTTTCTGTCTACGTCTCCCCATGTTTTCTCAAGTTCTAGGTCACTGTTTCTCCTCACTGGGTGGCTGCTCTGGTCTTGTCCTGGGCCCCTGCAGCTCATTCTCCTCTTAGCAAATAGAGGGTCCCTATCTAATGGCCACATGAAGGTGGGATCCTCCTATAGCTCTCAGAATCTGTCTACCCTTGGCACTGTGGCCTCCAGGGACGTATGTCTAGCTCCCACCCTGTCCTGCCCATGGTTCCCACACTTGTCAGCTTCCTCAGCTCCTGCCACTTGCCCCTCCTACCACTCTCCTTTGTGTCCCACTGTGGCACTTGCATTTCCCTCTGCCAGGAAAAATTTCCTGGCATCACTCAGCTGGCCCCGCCCATGCATCCAAGGGCACACAGCTTTTCAGCCATTTTCTCGGAGCATCCAGGGAACCTGAGTGCCAAGCCATAGCAGTCTCTTGTCTTGGCAGCTCTGGCTCCCTGTGCTCTGCCCTCAAACATGGGGCTCCATGTCACTGTCACGATTACAACGTAACAGGTATAATTTCTCTTCACTGCTTCCTGCTCACCAGTCTGTGGGTCAGATGCATCAGGGACCACATTTTCTACTGTCTGTCTGGTGCCTGGCTGGTGGCCTGGCCACACTAGGCAGTGGTTCAGGGAAGAGGTATATACACACACCATGAGACACAGAGGAGCCTCGGCCACACACAAAAATGCACACCATATCCACAGACCATGCACAAAATCTCCCATAGAGACAGACACTCAGACTCACAGACATGGGCGCACAAAGGGAAGTATCCCAAGAAGACACATGATTGAGATACACACAAGTGGCCGCCATCTTTGGCTGCTCTGGGCTCATTGCATCTCATCAACTGGTGGGTGCACCTGGCCTTTTCCAGGTGGGCTTCCTGTCTTTGCGGGCCTCCTGGGCTCTGCTACCCTGGCCTTGACTTCATCTAGTGCACTATACACAGATGGCAGGGCTCCCAGGCAGGGGGTTCTCTGGGCCCAGTGGTGATGAGGTGTTCTGCTTTTAAAGTAAAGGCTTTCATGCCCAATCACAGTCAATAGTAACTAGCACCATGGTTAACCCAGGGAGAGCGGTCTCAGTCCTTCTTCTGTGGCTGTATAAAGGAAAGTTCCAGTGCAGGGGAAGGTTTGGAAGGGCACACATGAGCTATAGCTTTGGGGGTTTTCTTGGCATTTTGCTTTTGGAGGCTGTGTGAAAGTTCATCCAGCCTCCTCGGTCAAGGCTTCTCTCCCTGGCCCGAGGAGAACCTGGGAACAGGCAGCCAGGCCTGGGAGTGGGGCGGCCGGCAGAGAGGAGGGCAGTGGGCACGGTTTGGGTAGGACACATTGATGGCCCGAAACACAGAGGCCCTCATCTGCTTCCTTTGGGGAGAAGGGGCTATGGGGCACCTGAAGGGAGAAAGCAGAAGGGGAGGACACAGAGACAGGCTTGTATTCCCTGCCGTAGGGAGTGGAGCTTTGAGCCTTCAAAGCCACTTGTCATCCAGGCACCCACAGTAGCCTCTCTTTGGAACATGGCTTTAACCATCACTCAGTGCAATGGAGAAAAGCCATGCTTTCCTCTTCGGGGTTCCGTTATCTCCCTAAGTGTCCTCTCAGAGTCCTGGTTTGGTGAGAGCCTGGTTTTCAGCCATAGCCTGGTTTTAAGCCCTGAGCTAGGGAGAGCTAGAGCCATACGTGTTAGGCTCTAACACATGGGATGTCGTGGGAGACGTGAGGTGACACTTCTGTGACCTTCTTTTCTCCAAACAAAACAGAGGTCATTTCTCCAGTAATTTCCTCACCTTCCAGTCTGAGCCAGCCGGATGCCATCTTTCCCCAGCCAGGGTGCTGCGGAGTTCTTCTCAGGGTGCCCTAGTAGTTTCTAGGTCCTTCTGTCTTGATCTCCAGATTTCTCCAGAAGGCCTAGGCCTTGCCCTTTCTTTGCACCTCGCGTTAGAAAGGGACTGATGGGAATGAGGTGCTGCAGGCAAACGCAGGAGGGGTTTCCGCGGCACCTGTGTCCCCACACACTCGGTGTTTCCTTGTCCCCACGGAGATGCCAGCAACTGGCCTGGCTCCTCTTGGATGGAAAGACTGAAGACTCCTCGGCTGATCAGAGAAATGTGAGAGCAGAGCTGGGAAAATCGGCCGTTTTTGTGGTTTGGGGGTTTGAAGCAAGTTTCACAACTGATCTCCTAGAACAGGGTCCGGTCAGATGTGCTCCCGCCGGCCGGGCTGTTTGCCTGCTCACTTGAGCTGACCGCTCGCCTGTCTGCAGGGCCTGGGGAAGGGGCTTCATCAACCACCCCACTCTATTCCCTGCTCCCTTCTTTGGAGGACAGTCTCAGGGGGCTGAGAATGTGGTGCCATTTTTTGGAGGGTTCTTGTGGCTTCTGTCTCGACCTTCAGCTTGGGGAGGGAGAATTGTCCACCTGGCATCCCCCCACTCCCATCCTGGAAATCTTTCTCAGTTGCCTCTAGGGCAGCTGTGCCCTTAAAGGCTTAAGTTCAGTGGGGGAAGTCTTTTGTGGTCCTAACCTTACACTGATTTCCAGGACATTTTGGGAAGACTTGCTCTGGCTCATTGAGAAGAGGAGGGACCTCAGGGAGCTCCCACACAGCCTACCCTGAGTCCCCAGATCTTCCCTGGCTTCCCTGTAGACAGCTGTGGTGGGGAGGGGGTTTTCAAGTTCTAGCCCTGCCCCCCGAGTGGACCAGCCCTCAGCCTGTCCTTCCACCCTGGGAAGTCCCAAGCTGTCTCAGGACAGCCGGGGCAGAACTGAAATTGGTGACATGTGCCTCTCTGGCCCCTGGGCTCTGGATCCCATCCACTCACCCCAAGTCTTCCTGTAGGAACTTCGAAAGTCAGGGAGGAGGACGGGCAAATGCTTTCCCTGAGTTTGAGCTATTCTCCTGCCTTCTCTATACTCCAGCCCAGCTGCCCCATCTCTAGGGAGCTGGAGATGCCCACTTCTGGTAGCTGGAATGATTCCAGACACTGCTGTCTCTCTGTTCAGGAGGCCCCTGCACATTTCATAGATGTCTCATCACTCACCTTGCAACAGAAGGTGGGGGAAAGGCACCAGATAAGGACATTCCTGGCCTAGGACACTGTGTGAGGCAGTGGCCCCTGTGGGATAGAGTCCCAGCTCTGGCCTCTCTTGAGGGGGCCAGCACATTCTTGAATGTAGCTACCAAGCGATGCTGGGAGCGAGGGACCTGCCCTATCCCTAGGCAGCTGAGGAAGCAGCCTGGGCTGGAGTCAGTGGCAAACACCAGACTCCACCAGGCAGCAAGACAGACTCACAGCCAGGAAGCTGGGCATTTGAGCATTTTGTCAGGGCATGACTGGGTTGGGTGATCACAGACATGTTGGGACAAGGAAAGGCAGTCAGCTCTCTGTATCCCACATGGTGACAGGGACCAAGGAGAGGGACATGGTCTGATGCAAATACGGTGGACAGGATGGTTTCAGCAGCCCTGGCTATCAGAACAAATCAGGCTGGACAACTGAACGAACCCTGACAGACAGTTCGTCAGTATCTGAGGATTCCTCAGCAAATCTGCCCTTCAAGTGGGCAATCTGGGCCACAGAAAGACCTGCAGCATTGGGGGTGGGCAGATAGGCACAGATACCCAGACATGGCTGCTGGTGTGGGGCCCAGGAAGGCTGAGGTATCTGGGTGCATCTGCTGAGTGTCCCCCTTCCCGTTCCCGATCCATCCCCCCCCCCCCGCTTCCTGTTTCTGTTTTGGGGCCACAAGAACTTCCTCTTCTCATCACCCATCAAAATGGCTTCCTGGTCTCAATTGGAGGCCTGGTGGAGGGCTGGTCACCCTGGCCAAGGGATATGTATGGAAGGAAGGGAGCTCTGAGCCCCTGGGGAGATGGCAGCTGCTGAATACTGACATGAGGCCCGTCCCAGGGAGGCTCCCCCAGCTGCAGTGACAGAGGTGTGTGAGTACCTGCCTGAGGTCACAGTGGGCCTGGATCTTCCAGAAGTGACCTTGAACACTCACTGTGTCCTTACATAGGGGACTCTCCTTTTCTTCCTTCTTCCTCCTGAGCTTACTGACACATGGCACAGGCACTTCTAGGCAATAGCACGTTTGATGTGTACACACACACATGCACACATGCACACATGCACACCTTGAGCCTGTGAGTGGCCCATGGAGCAGAGCTGCAGCTTTCTGGGGGTCATGGAAGACACAGGCTGCCTGGAAAGTGCCCACCTGGTGACTGTGCATTTGCATATGTGGGGCCCGTGGGATGTGCACACACATGTGAGTATGTGTGTGTCTCTGGGGGCACTATCTCTCCTCCCAACTCATGCTACATCCCACTCTGAGCACAGCTTCTTCCCCAGGTGGAGCTGAGTTGTGTCCTGCAGAGTTCTCACACCATAGAAAGAGCACAGGGGAGGGAGTAGGCTTCCATCTGCTGGTGACTCCTTAGGAGATGCCTGAGGTGGGCATAGGGCATGCTCAGGCCTAGGGTGCGGGGGAAGGGGGAGGGCATGAGCCAGGGAGGGTAGGCAGACCATTCTCAAGCTGCTGCATCAAAGGGGATGTCCTGCAGTCATGATATCCCTCCGAGGGGCAGCCTCAAACAGCCTGGCAT
This sequence comes from Heterocephalus glaber, assembly GCF_000247695.1. Next base: position 9,839,534 of record NW_004624794.1, on the reverse strand, counting down.
CCTGAGGGCACCCTGGGCCTTGGGGTGAGGTGTTGGCCGCAAATGTGGCAGGCCTGCTGAGGGGACGAATGCTCACTTACCTCCCTGATCATCCAGCTGGCTAGAGATGAAGCTAAGGAGTCAGTCGCTTTCTCCTCAGAGCTGGGGGCTTGAGTTGAGTTCAGGATAGGCCGGGAAACTCCCATCTCCTTCCCATGCTGCTGTACACCATTTGCTGAGCATATGCTAAGCATTGGTCATATGGTCAGGAGGTTGTGGAGCCAGGACCTAAAGCCAATGTCCATGCCACAGGGACACACATCAATCTGAGAGCCCGGCTGTCTTCCCCAGGCAGACATTGTGGGGCATCCATAAAGACTGGGGTCACTGGGTCCCACTACCTGGCACCAGCTTGTGCTTCTCATTTGCATTGAGGAAAAGTGTGGAAGGAACCTTGCCAGTTGTTTACACCAAGATCTTGGGGCCATAATTAAGTCTCCTCCAATCAAGCCCTTATCAGCTGGGTATCTTGAGCGGTCTCAAAGTGGAAACATCCCAGAGCATCTAACGAAGGAAAGTTGGACAGGTTTTGAGACTTTTTTAAACCCTGAAGAATAGGGCTTTGTTGCCAGCTCCCCCCTGCCTGTGGCAGCCTGCCTTTGCTCTGGACTCCATTGGCTTCCCTGGGGCTAGGGGCAGGATGGGGCGGCCCCAGCCCTGGCAGCAGCACCCCAGCTGTGGGCTGGGCCCCAGGAGTGGGGTCCTGAAGGCTCCTCCTCCTCCGCCCTCAATTCCCCCCTTTCTCTTGCCTGATCATGACATCCACCCTTGGTGGGTACCAGTGCCAGCCTGGAGCCAAGCCTAACGGGTGAGAATGGTGATGAAGGGTGATCTCTGATTGCCCAGAGTCCCCCATGACCTGGCTTCTCACCCTCCCATACATACCAGGTCTAGGCCTGCCACCCTCTCTTAGCCTCTGTACCTTTGCTAAGGTTATTCCTGCCAACTAGAACATTTATCTCTGCTCCTTCTGGCAAATTGCTATTTAAATTTTAAGCCTGGGCATCACTCCTTCTGGGAGCCGCCTGCAAATTTCAGGCCAGATTCCCCATCACTCCTCTGTGTCCCTAGGCATAACAGTCTGACTTTGGAGTGCAGACCTTGGGGCTCAAGCCAGTCCCCTGCCTGACACAGGATAAGTAAGTGCTCAGTTCCCATATGCTGGGATAAAGGAAGAGAGGGTAGGGGACAGCCGTGTGACCAAGTAACAGAAAAGAGTGCCATTCTCTAAGGGAGGTGCTGTTCACTCCATTTCACAAAGCTGAAGCTGGGTGTGGTACCAGCATTCTGGGAGGCTGAGGCAGGAGGATCACAAGTCCAACCCCAGCCTTTGCAAGATCCTGTCTCAAAATAAAAATGAAAGGACTGGAGATACAAGATATAGCTCAGTTCGAAGGCCCTGGGTTCGATCTCTCACACTGCAAAAAAAAAAAAAAAAAAAAAAAAAGGAAAGAAAGAAAGAAAAGAAACTGAGTCCCCAGAGCACAGATGATTCCTTCACAGCCAGTTGGATAGAGTGGGACAGCAGGCAGTAAATCTTCTCTGAAAAGAGCCAGATGGGCCATATTTTTTAGGCTTTGTAAACCACATGGTCAGAATTGAAACTATTCAGCCTCCACTGCAGGGTGAAAGCAGATATCCATAATACATAAATAAATGGATGTGGCTGTATTCCAATAAAACTTTATTGATGGACACTGAGATGTGAATTTCATATTGTTTGCATGTGTCACAAAATAGTTTTCTTTTGCTTTTTCCCAACATAGAGGCAAGTGGGATTTGGTTTGGAGACTGTCACTGGCAGCCTTGATCCAGGGAGAACTGAGTAAATCTTTCCCCTCCTTGTTGGGACTGCCTGCTCAGTCCTCCCTCGGGGCCCTAGCAGCTGCTGTACAGAGAATGAAGAAGTAGAAGTCCTCTCTCTCTCAAACACAGTGCATATTCAACAAATGAAAGAAGCAAAAATACCTATGAACTAACTAATATTCTAAGTGACCGACTGGTTAACTAAGCCTTAACTTCCTGGGTTGAGTTACCTCTTCTCCTCTCTGGGATCCTTTACACATGACTGACCCTTGTCCTCTGACTTACCTTGCTGACCTCTGGACAGTGGTCAGGGCCTCCAGAGAAGCCCACGATGTGCTGCAGTGCTCCTGGTGTGGCCTGGCCTGCAGCCTGCTCTGGCTGGCAGAGGAGTTGTGTGCAACCTTGAGGCTGGGTGTGGTGAGCAGAGGGCTTTGGGGCAGAGAAGAGGGCCTGGCTCCACCTGGGGTTTGGGAAAGGATTGACCAGGCAGATAGGGGAGAGATTCCAGGTGGCAGAATATCTGAGACAAAAGAGCAGAAGTAAAAGCTGGCAGAATGTGGGCCCCTCATAAACCCAGGAAGTTGAGCTAGGAGCTCCTCACAGTACAGGGCAGGAAGAAGCCAGAGGACCACCTAACCCCACCAGGAGGAGAGTGTGGGTCCAACTTCCAATCTTAACATGACCCACTCAGCAGGGTCTACCTGAATTGCATGAGCCAGGAAGACCCCAGGACTTTCCAGTATTGCACATAGAGATCTGCCCTGTATACCTGACATACAGCCCATTCTTATTTCAGAGTCATATATCTAGGTTCAGTGTTGCCTTTTCTTGGTCATTGCTTCACTCAATAAACCATCAACAACTTGAGAGATAGATCCTTTCTAGGTTGAGGATGAAACAGACATGCTCCTTGCCCTCATGGAGCTAATAATGCAGCAAGGAAGGCAGGTGGGAGCCATGTAAATGAGGGTGACAGCAGGGCCATTTGAGAGACCAAGAACTGGCAACCAAGTGTAACCCTGCAGTGATCTGGGTCACCTCAGGAGGGTTTCCCTGAGGAGGAGGCAGGAGAGCCAAAACCTGAACCAGGAAAGGACCAGTCCAGGGCAGAACCAGAGGCAGCTTCAGTTGCAAAGTCCTAGGGGCCGGAGCTGGCTGCTTGTGGGACAGAATGAAGTCATCATAGTCCAAGAGAGTGACAGAGTGACACTAAAAAAGGAGGGGAGGGTGACGAGGACCTGACAAGATGCAGCAGGCTAGAAAGGCTTGGGGGCTGTGCCAGGAGTGTGGCCCCTGTTTGTGGTCCAAGCTGTTGAGGGTAGGAGGTGCCAGTGGCTGGTGTGGGAATGGGTGTCTAGGTACTGTGGGGAGCCAGGGGCCAGGTCTCTTGCTGGAGGGGGAGTGTCAGGTGCATAGGATGTGGGTAGTAGGCAGGCCCGAGACTGTTCTAGGCCTGGCTCTGGCGTGGATTGGGCGTGAGGGCGCAGGGGAGCTATGTGGGGGCATGTCTAGGGCTGCCCGCCTGCCACCCCAGAGACAGGAGCAGGGGCAGGCTGGTTCCCTGGGGCCTGGTCTCAGGTGGTGGAGGTGAGCCAGGAAGATAAAGCAGGTCAAGGGTGGCAGGGACCATCCAGGGCCCTGAAGCCAGCCCAGAGGACAGAGAACTAACTCCTCAAATGGGCCTTTGTTCATTCAGCCAACCACGCTGTAGGCAGAGGCCTACTGTGTGCCTGATACAGCCCCCAAGCCAGAGGGTATTTAGCCAGGCAGATCAACAGAAAATGAGCTACCGAGCCTGGTCCAAGGGCCAACCCTGAGATGGGTGCGCTTCTCCTAGCACAGCCAGGGCCACCTACAGCCCCAACCCAGCCTAGCCAGGCTCTGCAGGATGCCAAATACTATTCCCCCGCTCAAGTGTGCATTTCCTGAATGACACCAAGATATCCTGGGTAGTGTTTGGCCCCAGAGACAGGAGCAGGCATGATAAGGTTCAAGGGCTTGGTCCGGGTCTCATACTTCCTGGAAGTGCCAGAAGGTAGACTCGGGCCGATCCTCCATGCTGGCTGCTGGAGGCAGGAAAGCCTGTGTCTGTGTTTGCATGTACACGTGTGCACTGCTGGAACACGCATGCTTAAACCAGCACTTGTGTGTACATGTCTGTGTCTGAGTGTGCTAGTGTGACTGTGTGTGTCTGTGTGTACACAAAGGACTACGAGTGTGAGTGGCCGAGTGGCTGTGTGCATGCAACTCTTTCTGGCTTATGTTCCCGTGGCTGGGGCTACCAAGCTGAGCTCTGCAGCCTGTGTTCCTGTCTCCCCTCCTTCTCCTCAGCAAGTGTTGACTCAGGGAGGGGCAGTAGCCGAGTTCAGGATTTCCTGGTTAGGCAGAAGTGGTACCTTGAAAAGGGAACAATTATGTCCTAAGTGGACCCTGTAGGTCTGGACTCGGCAGTAGTTCATGGTGTCCAGTGGAGATTGCCATAGACAAATGCTCAGCCTGAATTGGTTGTCAAAGGCAGACACAGAAAGTCTTCACTCCTAAGCAGGCCATGGGACATGTCCTAGAGTCTTTCCACAAAGCTGACTTCACAGGCTGGGAATTCTGGGCCTAGACTCCTTCTTTACCGGTATGGAGGCAGACAGTATCCCTTACTCCCAAGGGCACTGCATATGCACAGAGAGGCTGCAAACACACCCAGGCTCTGGCTGTCCCAGCATCCTCCCAGCTAGGCAGCTGCAGGGTTAAGGCTTTGGGCCCATCCCCCATGAAAATGAAACTGGGAAGAGGCTGATGGCTTGTGGATCAAAGGGTCAGTGAAAATCCCTAAGGGAGCACTACGCTACGTGGAGACTGTCCAGAAGTGATACCCGGCTCAGGGGTGGGAGCTCAGGAGACACACAGCATGCTCGGCTATACTCACCTGCTGAATCAACATCTGAGCCATAACCAGGTCCCCTTGGTGACACTGCTGTCCCCTCTGAAAGATGCTGGGTGAATCCAGGGTGCAGAAATAGCAGCCACTCTCTGTAAACAGCGAGCCTCCCCCATCATCCACTTGCCCCAGATTGAGTGCAAAGCTGCTGGGCCAGGGAGGGGAGCTGAATCCAGAAAGTGTGGGCAGTGGCATGGTCACTGTGTCCATGTCACTGTGCACCCTTCTCCAGCCTGGCAGTGGGGGCCTAATTTGCTGGACAATGGGAAGATTTGCAGTCTCAAACCCTTCTGTCTCTCTGGAAGGTTGTCTCCTAGGAGCACCTGACCTGGCGCATCTTAGGAGGTGGTAGGAATACAGGCCTGATGGCACAGAGAGAGGTCCTGTCCCTGAGTAAGGTTGGTATAAGCCACAGCCCCATGGGGTACCTGGAACACCTGCCGCTGAGTCTGGTGAGCTCAGGCCTAGGATGCCTGTGTCTCACAGACACCATACCCAACCTGGATCCTGCCACCAAACCTGTCTCTGCCAGTAAAACAGGCATCACCCTGACTCCTGGGATCACTATGACCCTTCTTATGAACAAGGTCCTAGGAGCTGAACTTAGGAGGCAAGCACATTTTGCCTACCTTGGTAACCTCAGAACCTTGGTATACGCCCTTGCCAGGTGGGGCGGGGGATGTCAGAGACCTAGGGGGCTGCAGAGTCAGTGCCTTGTGAAGCTCTCAAGGCCCCTCTTGTGCAGAATGGCAGTGGGGGTGGTGCCTAGGCTCCGGGCTCTGGCCCATACCACACCAGTCAACCACGAGCAGGGTGAGCCGTTAATGATTAACCCCGAGCCTGGGCCTTGACCTCAGAGGCCTCTGAGTAAACAGGCCTTTCTGGCCAAGCGTCCACAGCCTGCCGGGGCCCTCTGGGCCCCTCCAGTCCTCTCTGCCCCTTGACCTCCCTGTGCTCCAGGTCTAGCCCCCTCCCCCTCCTCAGCTGCTGAGCTGCAGCAGTGGCTTCTCTGACTCCCATCCTGGATCTGCCTGCCATCCAGTCCTGACCCTGGCCTCAGGCCTGCTCTCTTTGCACCCTTCTCCCTCTTTGATATGGTCTCCTTCTTTTTGAGGTGGGCTTTGCCAGGTGGGGTGCTTCAAGGCCTGTCAGTGCTGAACCCTGCAGCCTGCACAGGGCTTGATGCGATTCTTGTGGATGCTGACATTTGCGACTTCCCGAAGCATCAATGGCATCCCAGGCTGAAGAGACAGACTCTCAAGAGCAGGCCAGGAAGGTGGTCCCAAAGTGCAGCTCTGGCTGCATTGAGGGGCCGGTGTGCATGGTCAGAACCCACTGTGAGGAGGCCTGCGTTCTACTTCTGACTCTGGCCCAACTGATAGTGCAATTCCTGACCAGTGCCCTGGCTCTCTGGGCCTCAGTTTCCCCAATTGTAAACTAAAAGAATTCTAGACTCCACACTGATTTGAAGTGAGAGAGGAAGAGCATAAGTCCCCACCTCACCCAGTGCAGGGACTCCTAGGTAGGCCCCCAAGGTCCTGGCTGCCCACCATTTACATCCTTCTTCTGGGGCAGCCCCTGGCATGGCTTTGGAAAACCAGCTGTCTCTCAGACCACGCGGTTCAGACAGGGCTGTCTAAGCCCTGGGTTTGGGACATGGGTCATGTGCCCCGGGTCTGGCCAATGGGTATCAGTCCTGAGACTTTTGCTGGAAATACTAAGAAGCATTGTTTTCTTTTCCCTGAGTGGCAAAGCAGAAGAGTGCAAGCCTAGCAACTTTCTTGCTGGGATCCTGTCTGGAAAGTAGAAAGGAAAAAGGGAAGTGGAGCTGAGAGATGGATATGGAGTTAGACAACGGAGGTTCAGCTATGCCTGAACCAGCACCATCTGGATTTTTTCCAACGCCAAGAGGTAGAATTCCTTTTCTGTTCAAACCAGTGTCCATTGGGTCTCTCCCCTGGTTTGCACATTCTCATACCTAACTCAGACCATGCAGAGGAAGACACCACAAATGCAGAAGCCACAGGTGCACCGCTGCTAACCATCTGCATGGAAAATGTGCATGAAGAACAGGGCTGGTGGGGGAAACCCACCCGGCTACATGAGGGGGTTGAGGGAAGAATCGGTGACAGGAAGAGAACTTGAGTTAGTAACTTGGGTCTTTGGGAGACGTCGTGGGTTCTGAATGAGGGGATGATGAGCACATGGTAGGTGAGGCTGAAGCTCAGTGACCAGGTGACAGATGTGAATGTTCATGTATTCATGTACAAACACACACATGCACCCACACACACGCAGGCTCCCATGCATACACTGAGCTTTGCAGCCCACTCTGGGAGCACTTTGAATTGCTTCGCATCGCAGAGGCCAGAGCTGGATCTGCAGGTCAGAAGGTAGACAGCCTCTGCTCAGTCAGGCCCTCCCACTACTGGGGCCCTGTGGTCCCTGGGAGCCAGGGATTGCCTCCTGTGCCCCATTGCCTCATAGGAAGGTCATCTGGGCCTTCTGTAGGAGCAGAGAACCAGGTTCACTGTGACTTCCGGGCCCCCATGAAGGGCTGCCTGTGTGGGGCTGGGCTCAGGCAGAGGCCTGTTTTGGTGCCCAAGCTGCCTGTATGACCCTGGTGGTAATGTTCCTGGATGAAAATGACTTCAGACACGCTGCACACCCAAGTGCACATGCAAGTACACACATCTGGGCATAGAAACACCACTCGCAGACACAGCTGTCTTGTATGAGCCCAAGTAGGAATGTGAGGGCCTCTGTGAGGCAGAGGGCAAGGGCCACAAATAGGCAACAGTTCCCGCCTGGCCCCTCCTCAATTCCTGGGGGTCTGGTCTGGGACAGGCTCTGTGCCAGCAGCAGGACCAGCTGGAGCGGGTGTCTGGAGCCTCCCCTGGGACCTCTGCTGTGTCTGCTCCCTTCTCCCCAGGCTGCTCCTCTAATGCTGTTTTTTTCTGCTCTTCCTTCTCTCTTTCTTGCCTTTTCCTCGATTGATCCCATCTTCTGTCTCCCTGAGGGGGGCAGCCCAGGAGAGGCCCAGGGCTCGGGCCCCTCACTGGGTGACTGGGCCCTGCCTGCATCTTTCTGCTGCCCCGTGTCCTGCTTCCAGAACCAACCTACCCTTTGTCCTGGAGCACAGCACCCCAGGGGCTGCTGGCCTGGCCTCCGCCCTCAGCCTCTGCAGCTCCTCTCAGAGTCTGGCCAGCAAGTTGGGCCTTGAAGAGGTCATAAAGCTGGGACGCGTGACCTGGCCCCAGGCAGAACCCTCACCCCAGCCCCAGGCCCAGAGCCCCACCAGCCAGGTCCTGTCTGTCCTCTAAACTCCTTGGAGACCTGGACAAGGCCTCTTCACTGGGCAGCTTTGGTCTGGAAAAACTTACCCCAGGTCAGAGGAGGGGGCAGGTAAAGTGGGATGTGTAGGCCCCATCAGAACTGGTGCAACATGTGATGAGGTGCTGTGCCCTGTCAGCCCCCTTGAAAGTGAGGTTCAGGGAAGACCCTGCCTGGGAAGGGGGAACAAGAATCTGGGACCATTTGATAGCTGGTGCTGTTGCCCAGTGGGAACAGACACGGGGAATTGGGGTGAAGGAGGAGCAGTCACTGCCTGGGCCAACTCTTCCCACACTCTCCCTGTCCATGGTCCAGGCCAGAGCCTACTTGGTGCCACCTCTAGGGTCCCCATTTGAGCTGGACCAAAAAGAGGGAGAGGCTCAAAGTGGCCAACCCTCTGACCCATCAAGCACCTAGAAGAGGGCTTGTTCTCCTCATGCTTGTTAGACCAGAAGTCACATGGTCAGGGTCAGCCCTGCCCTCCTGGAAAATTCTACCTGCTAAGAAATGCCCGACTTCACATCCTGGAATCCAGGGAGAGGAGAGGCTTCTGATCACCCGTGAATGCGATGGTGATCGAGTTAGGACCCTTAAAAGAAGCCCTCAAGCTGGGCATGGTGGCACAAGCCTGTCATCCCAGCATTTTGGGAGACAGAGGCAGGAGGATCACAAATTCAAGCCCAGCCCTGGCAACTTAGTAGAGCCCTGTCTCAAAATGAAAAATAAAAAAGGAGGGCTGGGTATGTTGCTTACTGCAAATGTCCTGGGTTCAGTCCCCACTACCAGCACCACAAAAAAGAAGAAAAGTCTTCATGGGCCCAGGGCTACTAGTTGCTAAGACAGATGACTTTGTGTTATGTCATGGATGGGCAGGCGGCACAGCCATTGGGATGATGTCAGGCTGCCTGAATAAGTGTCTGACTAGTGCTTTCCTGCCACCAAGCCTCAGCTGATATCTGGGAGAGAGATTCACTTCCTAGGCTGTGAGCATTCAAAGGCAGTAGTGTAAGGATGAGTCCAGCCCGATGCCTGGACACACCTAACTCTCAGCATAGCTGCTGCCCTATTCAGGCCAGCAGGATTATGAGGGATGGAGAATCCAGGTCATTTCTATGGACCTGGGCAGGGCCTGCTGCTGGCCAAAGGAAATAATCATGACAGAATTTCCCCACTCTTTCCACTGCCCAGGGTCCTCAAGACACTAATGTGCACTTGCACTTACACACACACACACACACACACACACACACACACACACACACGCCTGGCTTGGCTGCCAGAGATCTGACCACCTGCTGGAAAACCAAGAGCTGCCTCTTCAAAATAATGATTAAGAATCGGCATTGATTATTCAAACTGAAACTCCCCAAAACCCTCTCTGGGGTACTCAGCTCCTCTGGAGTCCGTGGGTGAAAAGCTCTTACCATAGTGGAAAAAATGTTCTGCCGAAACAGAAATCTTCCTCAATTTAGCTGAGTCATTTTCTTGTGGTTAAGGAAGTCCGGGTCACCTCTGGCCCTTCCTCTAATGCCCATGGCCAGCCAGCTTGGGGGACCCCAATTCACAATCCCTCCCCCAGCTCACTGCTACATCTTCCCAGCAGAGCCCCTGACTGTTAGACATTCGACCGTTTTGGGACTCTTTCCACAGATGCTTCCTGTTCCCACGTGTGAGTCCAGAGCTCTGGACAGCTGCTACCAGGGCATATCCAGGGAAGGCCATGGGGTGGAGAGGAGAAGAACCGTAGTGGACCACACAGTGCCTCTGTGTCCCTAGCTTGGGCAGAATCGTAGCACATGGTAGGCAGCAGGACTCCAATCTCTCAGTGTTCAGCAGCCTGGAGACCCCACTAAGGGCAAGCAGAAAAAGGTGGGCTCCTGGAGGATGGGTCAGGGGAAGAGTAGTCACAGTAACCAGGGATGGGTCCTCGATCTCATCCCAGATCCCAGAAGCCCTAGCCCATGAGCTGAGGCCATGGCCTAGATGTGGCAGGTTCCTGCCCAAGCGGAGCTCCTAGTTAATTCGAGGATGGTGCTGATGGGTGCCTGGTCCCAAGCTGCCACCCCTCCCTGGGAAGCCCTTAGGAAGATGGAGAAATGATGTGGGCCAACCAACTGGGTGCCATGTGGAGGGCCTTGAATGTGCCAAGGTGCAGGGAGGGGAGTTGGTTCTGTGGGTGGTGGGTACTCCAGGATGACTGAGTCATGTACCAGAAACCTGTGACCTCCAAGGAGGGGCCTCTCACTCCAGTCCCCAATTTGAGTCCTGGGCTTCCTACCTGGGCTCCTCCCCTGCACAGGCCTAGAAATAGATCAGGCTCTCTCAGCTGGCAAAGGTCATGCATAGTCCAGTGGTGCTCCTGGCCTGAGAAATGAGGGTGCTGATATACCCTGGCCTGGCACTGCTGGGAAAACGCAAGGAATGGAAGAGTCAGAGAAAAGCAGGAGGCCAAGTCTTAGAGTGTGCAGGGAAACAGAAGCACTCACAGATTTGGGGGACTGAAGGACCCTCATTCTTTGCTTGAAGGGTCTCACGGTGGTCAGACTTAGCTGGTCTTCTGGGCAGAGGCAGGATAGCAATAAGGGATGGGGGCATGTCCTGTATCCATTAACTAGGCCACCCTGTGGTACTCTCCTTGGCCCAGAATGACAGGGAGGGAAGCCACCCGCCTGACACTACTGGTGTCCCCAGAAGTCCCCTAGAGACTGTAAGGCTAAGAGCAAGCAACCTCATTGTTGGGACCCATATATGACCCAAAAGCAGACAGATCAGGGGCATGGTGGGCAGATGCCAGGGAGACCATCGCCCTGGAGGGTCCCTGTAACCCATCTCTATGCCCGGGTGGCATCTTCCCACCCTGCCCTGGGGGCCGTGCCACCCAGAGACTCTGAGTCATCCCACATCCACTTGGACTTGGTCCTCCTGAGGCTCTGGCAGCCAATGTTTGGGAAATTAGGTGAGGGGGCCTGGGACGAGGGTGAAGACAGGAACAATTTATGTCTAAAAGTCATCCTGAAATCTTCAACTTGTTTTTTATTTTTCAAAACAAAAGCTGTAAATGCCTGTGGGGGGGGGCGTTGCTGAACCTAGTTTTGTGGGAAATGAGTCAGACAGCCACAAAATGTGCTTTTCTGGGCTGAGGGGATTATTTTACATCGTGTGGCATGAAGACACTGAGAGGAAACCATCTTCTTGATCCCTGGTGGGGCTCTTGCCTCTGCTGGGCTGGGCTTCGGCGTCACCCACCTTCCTTGGGTGTGGCAGGGAGGCTCTTGTCCAGAACCAGATGAATTCTGTGGCTTCTTCTCACCTCCCCAGTCCTCTCCCCTTATTCTCCCGGACTCACCTCCCATTCTGTGTGTGTGTGTGTGTGTGTGTGTGTGTGTGTGTGTGTGTGTGTGTGGAGGGGTTCTCGGATTGAATCCAGGGCCTTTGGACTGAGCTACAGCCTCTTCTTATTTTTTATTTTGAGACAGAGACTCCCTAAGTTGCCCAGGCTAGGCTCAAATTTGTGATCCTCCTGCCTCAGCATCACAGAGTGCTAGGATTGGAAATGTGCTCCACGGCATTCTTTCAGGCAGGAGTTAGGCTATGAAGGGTTGGGGTTTCACCATTTATAGACTGGAAATCTGGCTTTGAGAACCTCCATCCCTCATCTGCTGCACAGACTGATGGTCACTTTCAGGAGCTGCAGATGGCATGAGGCAAGAGACTTGAGGATGCACCTGCTCCCTTAGGGCTCAGTAAATGCGTTTCCTTCCCACCCTTGAGGGGCATCCTTGAAATACAGGTGAGTGAGGGGCCCAAGGGCCAGCCTGGTTCTTTGGAGGCCCTTCCAAGGCCAGAAGGGCAAGGGTCCCCTCCTGACCTCCCTGTTGTCAGCATCCTTCTTCCTGAGTGGCCCCTTTGCCCAGTTCTGGTCCCAGGGAACAGCAGGATGAACCTGTACTCCAGAGATTGGAGGCCTCAGTGAGTCAGGGAGTTCCAGGTGCCCATTGAAATAGGACCCAGAGGCTTCAGAGGTCTCAGGTTAGTTCTCAATCCCTCCCCGGCTCTACCTGTACCCCTCTGAAGTCTCATCCATTGCCATGTGTCTTCCCCTGGCCCTGCTTCCATGGCCTAGAATCACAGATCTCATGGACACCCTGGGGCCCAAAGTTGTTCCGTGTTGCCTGAAGAGAGAGACTCACAGTAGGCTGAGGCAGAGCAGAATACTGGAACACATCTGGGTCCTGAATACATTGGCTGATTCCAGAAACCCACCACCTTCTCCCCTGCAGCTGTGGACTCACTTTTCCTTTTGAAGCAGTGGTAAAGGAGTCACCCTGAATCATCCTCTCTCTCTGGGCTCTGCTTCTTCCTGGGACAAAGGACAGACACAGTGGACACTGACTGTCTTGCCTGCTTCAAGATGTATTTCTTTTCTTCCAGATAACACATGGAATTTTCTTAGAGAACCTTGCATCCCACACTCATTCTACCCCAAAACTTTTGGGAGGAGGGAAGGTAGGACATGATGCAGGATTGGCCAGTCAACATCCTCCATTCTCCTCGATTCAGTGGCTGGTTCAGTGATGAGCCTAAGGTCCAACAGAGCCCAATCCCAGGACTTTGAATGAAATTATTCAGAAAATTGGACCTCTATTCTGAGTCGCTGGATGTCTATTTGGAAGACTTGAATTACTGGGAACCCCACCAATACACTGAAGCCCAAACAAAGGATGGTACAACCAGGAGATGGTGTGAGAGGATTCCAACAGCATCAGGTATGGATCCAGCCATACCTGAAGACACAAAGTGTCATGCTATGTTTTTCTTATTGTACTGGGCTCTATGCCTCAGTCCCCAACACAGAGATAGGAGTTTTGGTAAGATGTATCAGTGTCATTTGTTCATTTCTGCTTAGACCACTCAGGCTAGGATTCAACGAGCATTTGTAAGCCAGTTACCTAGAGCTACAACCAGCATGGAGTGAGGGGCTGAGCCAGGCCAACCGTCACCTAGCTGGGTTTACCAACCACAGGAGCCTGGGTATGTGGTTAAGAATGGAGTTAAGGGCAATCCTCACCGCATATAGCTCCCCATGAAGACCTCCCCTAAGGGGTGAATTTGGGAGCAGACTTGAAAATGTTCCAATTATTAAATTTACAAAAAGGACCAGCTGAACATTCTTTTGCCTTTCCATCTTTCTAACGGGCACTTTGATATGTCCAGGACACCAGGGAGTTGTTCAGAATCGGTTAAATTTCTCAGACATCGGCATTTCTAACACTGAAATGTAAGCTCCATGAGGACAGAAGTCCAATCTAGTGAGGTTTATTGCTATGTCCCTGGAGCTGAGAAGACTACGGGACACTCAGTAAACATTTAGTGAATGAAAGAAAGGCCTGGATCCTGTCATTTCCTTGCTCAGTATTCTGCAACGGCTCCTCTTTGCGATGAAAACATATAAAACCTAGACGTCTTGCTCTGCCCTCTAAGTAGAGTGACTGTGTCATGCATGGAACGAGTAGGGACACATTTTGGCAGGTCAAAGGGGATGTGGCAAACAGTTGGACTGGAATAGCAGGAGTAAACCAGAACTGTCCCAGGCAAAGCAGGAGGCATGGCCACCCCACCTGCAGGGCCCCAGGGGACTGTCTTCCCCATCTCCTGCCTTGTTTTCTGCCCCTCCCCCTCATCTGGCCACAGGAACTGCCATTGGAATTTTGTGTTGTCTGTTTTTCTACTGGAGGAGTCCTTTGAGGAGCTGGGTCCTTCTTGTCACATTGGTCTCCACTGAACAATGCCTGGTGGAAGAGCCTTTCCCTGAAGACCTAGTCCCTCCCAGACAACCTCTGCCATGACATAGCATTTTGTATTCCTCATTGCCCTTGACCCTCTGCCTGAGCCCCTGCAGAGGCAGGTGGGGAGAGAGCACTAAATTGTAGAATACAGTTCCTAAGCGTATATCAATCTCCTGGTAGCTGGCTGGATTTCTCTAAAGGGAAAGTGAAGCAACCTTCAGCTGGGAAGGGTGGTAGGGAGCAGAAAAGGCAAGAAAAGGGAAGAAGAAACCAGCAATTGGCAGGCAAGCTAAAAGAGAGTTCTTCCCGGAACTAAGCTCAGCATTGGGCCTAGTAAGTCCACCCCAGAAATCAGATGCACTTTAACCTCAATCTCTCGGATGCTTCTTTTGAGAAGAGTTTGGAGCCTGAAGTTGAAAGCAGATCGTAAAGCACCCTCCCTCCAACCCCCAGGCTAGAATTCCTAGCAGACAGACTCAGGGACTGTACAGCCAGACAGAAGACACCAGGTTTGCTTAATTACTTCTATCCTGGCTGATATTGGGACTCCATAAAATTTTCATGGCTGTGTTTGTCATTTGGCTCTGGCTTGCCATGCACACACATGCGTATGTTTGTTTACAGAACACAGATGGCAGCAGAGCCTTCATGTGGGCCCTGACACCACCCCTTTAGCTGCTGCAATGGACTGGCTTTCCTCCAGAATTCCCAGACAGATTTGCTTCTCTGGATTCTTTAAAGGAAAACAAACAAATAAACAAAAGTTTAAACCCCAAACAAAAAAAATCTCTAAGAACTGGTGATCACTCGGGGTTCTGGCAGAAAATCAAACTCCTCCATCTCATCTAATAAAGAGAGATTAACAAAAGGATCATTTAGAGAGCTAGTTAAGGGAATCCAAAAGGGGTATTGAGGCCCCCAGAAACTAGCTGTAGCAGATATGGTCACCCCCCACCTGTAAGGGTGAAGGGATAAGGGGAGGAATTGGTGTTACAAGTGAGAACTGGAGCCATGGAGGTCAGAGGAAGGGTCACTTGAGAGGGGCTCTATTCTTGGGGTCGTGCAGATGAGGCCCTGAAGCAAGGAGAGAGTCAAAGAGAGGCAGCCCAGCCTCAACAATCGCTTCTGATCTCTTTGTGGTGTTTCCCATGGCCAAACCCAACAGGAAGCCAAAGGCATGCCAGGCCCTCCATGTGGCAAGGAAAGAGATGTAGAGGGCCAACGAACAAGAGCCAGGACAATTTGGTAAAGTATTCTGAGAGGATCCTTGGTCAGTCTTGGTAGAAATCCTTTTTGTCCTATCTGCTAATATTTCTTGAATCCATTCACCTTTGTGTGAGGGAGCCTCCCCCTGGCCTGGCTGATGTTCCCTTGGTCTGCCACGATTCATCCTCCTTGGGTCAGCAGAATGGTCTTTACCAGAAAACTTGACCTCAGTGTTCACCATGGTCCTTTTTGTTCTTGGGATATTGACCGAAGTCTGAACCCCTGAATATGAGAGCCCAGTTAACCCTCTGGCCTTACCTCTTGTCCTTGCACTGTGGCCAAACATATTGGTCATTTTCCAGTATCTAGAACATTGTGCTCCTTCCTGTGTGTGAGTTTTGAATACAGTATTCCCTCTGCCTATATTGTCTCGCTCCAACCCCCAATGACCTAATTCTACTTGTCCTTCAGCTCTTAGCTTAAAAATCACATTCCTAGAAATGATTTCTCCTGAGTCCACAAAGCAGGTGAAGACTCCTAGTTGGACACTCTCACCACCTCTGAATTTCCTTACTTCACAATATGTGTCACAACTATAATTAACTAATCACTTGTGTAACTCTCTGTTTATTGTCTGTCTCTATAGAGAGACTGGGAGCGCCCCAAGAGCCCACTCTATCTGGTTTACTGCAGTGCCCCTTGCACAGTGCCTGAAACATAGGCACTTCCCCAATACTTGTTGAATGAGAGAAGGAAAGGCTTCCATTTTCCAGTATTGACAGGCTAGATTATTTGGCCCCATCCTCTTATTGAAAAGGACTAAAAACATAGGATAATTTTATTAAAATATATTAGGTAGCCAAGCCAAAACTGAGGGGAAAAGGAAGAATCCAGATAGGTAAGTAAGAGAAACCAGTTGTTTCCTGAGGCATTTTCTGACCTTAACATATTTGAATTTTATTTTAATAGTCCTACGGAATGAAAGAAATTAAACTTAGGGCTCACACAGGATGGGACACATAATAGAACATCTATTCTACACTGAGATGGGATTCCAAGAGGCTGCCCCCTCAGTATAAGAGTGAACCGGAAGTAAACTAGCCCTCCTATGATCTTGCAATCTAAATACTCATCTCTTGGATGGGCTAGGAAGCTTTCAAGATTAAGGTGTCCTGGACTAGCAGCATTCTTAGATATTTGTCTGGAGCAAACGAAATTGCTTTCCAGCGAAAGGTACCTTTGCCCTAAATCCCAAATTTTTCTTATGAACAATTTTCTTTCAGAAACAATGACCAGCATACCAAAATAATCAAACGCATAAGAAGATATGATACTAGGAGTGAAAACTGGAAGAGTCAATCAAAAACAGAAACAGACTCTCAAAAACATCAAATTAAATGAACATAACTGTGCATATAATGTTTTAGCAAGATGTGCTTTAAAAACCTCTAGGAATGGAACTCTATAAATGGTAAAATAGCAGATCTGAAAAAGAATTGAGAGGTATCTCTGCAAACAAAAACTACAGTAACCCAAAGCAAGAACTCAATGGATAAATTAAATAAAAAATTTAATGCAGGTGAGAGGAAAATTAGCAAACTAGAAAAGGAGTCAGAAGAATTTATCACAAATGTAGCACATAAAGATGAAAAGAAGACCAGAAGACAACATATGAGATAAAGAGGAAGAAAAGATCTAACATGTTTTCAATATTGTCCATGAAAAAGAGGGGAGAGGAAATGGAGCAGAGACAATGCTTTGAGGATTAATGAGTAAAAATGTTCTGGAACTGGAGGATGGGTGTCTGAAGAGAAACACTGGTTCTCTTAATGGTTCTGTCATGCTTTGGTGACTATCTATCCAGCTCCATGTTTCATACCACCCAGAGTTTAAACAATACTAGTGGGAGTTTATAGAGCCAGTCTGCTCCTGGCCAAGGGCCACAATATTCTACAATACCAAGAAAAATGTAGCAAAGGACACATGGAAACAAGATCAGGGAGTAAAAAATCAACTCTTGCCTGTCTTTTGCCTCTGTAGTTCACCCTGCCTTCTTAGGGCCTATGTGGGCCGCCTTGAGATGCTCACAGCTGCATCCCCTTGTTTCCTCTTCCCTCCCATGGTTATTGTGAACCAGACCCCAGAGACTGTAGAACAACATTCCCCAGTGTCCTTCCACAGCCAATGAGGAGGGGCCCAATGGCATGCATAGGTGAAGCAGGGAAAACATATCTCTCACCCAGTAATGAGAATAGCCCCTTCTCAAAGGGGGCCTTTGTCCCCTTGACCTTTATTTCCCTGTTATGTATCTGGGATCTGGTATGGGCTCTTAGGGCTGCTTGTTGGAGACTCACTGACCAGCTGACTGATATGTTCTGGTCCTGGTGGGGTATCTAGAGGTGAAGCTGAAATGCCCATGTGCCATAACCAGAGGAGGCCTGAGATGCCAGCATCAACCTAGGGTCCTCCAATGCTGTCCTCAGGATGAGCCAAAGAGCACTAATGTCCTTCCTTGCCCAGCCCATTAACATCACCTAGGGCCCAGCTGGCAGGGATCCAGGAGCTAAGCTCCAGAGGGAGGTAGGGAATTGCCCAACCCTGGGTCCTATAGCCCTCCGGCTCCCGACCCTTAGCTCTCTTGGAGAGATGAATGATCTGGCTGGCACGTGAGTAGTTTATTTCTGACTCATGCTCCCTTCTCAGTGGCCAGGTGCCCTGGTCCTTTTCTTCCTCATCGTGACTCGTCTTGGGATCAGGTTCTTGTGGTTGCTCTGTTTCAGAGGAAGACCATTCATCATCTTGCCTCTGGGAATCCCGGCACACCTCTCAGACATGCTCAAACAGAGAGGCTGCCAAGCCTGCAGCTGGTCACACAGCAGGTGTGTGTTGAGGCCAGGGTACACATAGTCTCACGCCCCCAGTGGGTGGGAATGCAGGCCCAGCCCTTGTGCAACCAGCGTCAGGATCTGGGTGCTGTGAGCAGCTCTCTGGTAGAGTCTCAGAGAGGCCCTGGCCCCACCCTGGCCCTCAGACATGTGTGAGATTCCCCCAGCTCCAGCAGCAGGTTCCTCCAGGCTACCACACTGTGGTGTCCCATGAGTCCTTGTCTCATGGGAAAGCAGAAAAGGGTGGCCCATGATAATTGAAGACTGGGTATCATCTAGCCCCCCAAACCTAGCCCTGCAATGACTCAGACATGCCATTCCAATTTGGGAATTCTCAAAGATGTTCCAAACGACATGCAGCTGATTAATTTAAATAACTAAAACCTAAATAAATGAAGTTGAGGCATGCTGAGTGGAGGCGGGGTGGGGGAAGGTGTCATGGAACGAAGCCAATTGTGAAAGTGTTAGGAAAACATGAACATTTCACTCCTGTGAGTGGATTTGGGGATAGCAAGGGTTAAACCACTCCACTGGGTGCCAACCCTAGGAGCCCATGGGCTGGTCCTGTCCTTGTCCCAGCCTAGTCTTATCTCTGGTCTCAGTGGGACAGATCCTCTGCTGCACCATGGCTCTGGAACTCAGGAGACCAGGCTGGGCCACCTCTCAGGATGCCTGGCTCCTTGGTGAACAGCTGAGCTTTTGGTGAGCCTGGTGCAGCCCCAGGAGGTAGAGGACTTGGAGCGGGCTGTTCTCTTTTCTAGTGTGGCTTATACACCTAGGCAGTGCTGTCCCACATAATTACATAAACTTCACGTCCCTCAAGATGCTCATCTTGCCTTTGACACATTTTAGGCTCAGAGCCATTGTCCCCACCTCCCCTCAGCTCAGGGGCTGGGCCCATGACTTACAGGCCTCCACCTCTTCCAAAGGAGATTGCTCCTTAAGCAGAGGGTATCAAGCCTTAGTGGCCTTGGGAATTGCTCCTGGGGGAACATTTCAGCCCTTGTGGGTGTGGACTCCAATCCAACCTTCAGAATCAGCCCCATGTTCATCTGTACATGGCACGCTCTGCCCCTATGCCAGCATGCACACAATGCCACTCTCCCTGGGCCACCCTGGGACTTGCCCACAGCTGGGCCAGTCCTCCCTGCTGCCCTGTGCCAAGTCCAGCTGACCTGAGTGTGGAGAGCTGGTGATGTAAGGCCTTCCGTTGCCACTCCATACCTGCTGTCCTCCAGGGCTTGCCAAGTGGAATCCAGCAGCTTCCTGTGCTTGAGCAGTGAGGTGCAGCCCAAGAGCTGCCTTCCTGCCTTGCCTGAAGAGTTTGCTCACTAACTAGAATGACTCTGACAGTGATGTTCCTGGTAGCAAGGGGGAAAAGTGCCAGATAAGTTTTCAGAGCTTCTCCTGGTTGATGGCCCCAGACCTGGGGAAGCTTATGTAAGGCCTCCTCCTGCCTCCCTTTGTGCTCTTCTCCCATGATCTCAGGACCTCAGGTACTTCCCCAGGTGTCTGAGGCCTAGCCTAGTAAGCCCTCCCATGAGACAGAAGCCAGCCTCCCTCATCTACTGGGCCAGAGGTAGGTTGGCCAAATGGGAACAAGCTGTGTGGACAACCACTGAGATGACCCGGGAACTGAGGGGAACAAAGAGCAGGAGAGGTCCCCTACCCAGCAACACCCAGTGTGTACCTCCTGCTCCCCTCCCACCAGTAAAGGGAAGACAGGGATGATCCCTTTGCTAAGGTACAGCTTTCCAAACAGGAGCTCATGGGGAGCCTCTGAGGCTAAGAGCTCCATCAGGATTTGGGGAGGCTGCTGCCCCAGTGAGAATGCTTATCCTCACTCACCACTGTCACCACTTGGGTTCTTCATTTTTATGAAGAAACTTCTATCACAACCCCATGCAGGACATCCATGCCTGGTCTACTGAGTGCAGGAGAGGCTTTGACCTCTGTGCTCAAGGTCAAATTGAGAGGGAATGCTACCAGGAGTTGCTCAGGAAGCTCTTTCTAAGCAAATGAAAGGCATTCTTTGAGGGCAAAAGGAAAATGTAAGTGAGTTGACATGACTACAACTCCTTGGGTATCTGGGCACAAGGATTTGGGCCTAAATTATTCAGATGACTATGTCCTTCCACTGGAATTTTTCCAAGGACCAAGCTGTGCCCAACCCCTCCCACTCTGCCTTCTGCCCCAACACATGGGAATGGTTAGCTTGGGCCAAGTGTCTCACAGGCTTTGCCTATGCACCTTTCCCAACTTGGAGGTGTGGTACTAGTTTTGCATACATTTTGCATAAATGGAAACTGAAGCTCAGAGAAATTAAGAGACTTGGTGTGGGCCACCCAGTCAGCAAGAGGCAAAGACAAAATTCAGTTTGATGCTAGGGCTGTATGGTCCATGGGCATCCCCAGGACAGGATGGGAGGAATAGGAGACTTCTATTTGTTGCCTGGGAACAAATTGCTTTTTTCCAGAGCTCAGTTCAGAATCAACATCAAGTGAGATTGAAATCAGGGAGTCTTGGCTTGATTCCTCTGCTCAGTAGAGGACAGAAGGCCTACTGCATGCTAGAACCCTGCAGGGGAGCCATAGCTTCATACTTACTGTCCTCCCCCAGGGAAGTAGCATTTGCTATGCTGAATTAGCCTGTATTTGAAGCAATAGAGACCGGAGTGTCTTCAAATTGTTCTGGTATAAATTCTTTGTCCTGTGGACTCCTGAGTGAAGGCCAATTAAACCTCTGCCAGGTAGGGCTTATTCCCTATAAATCAGTGGGAATGTGGTCACACAAATTTTAAATATCAGATTAAAATCAAATTAGTGGGAAAATTTGGAACAAATTGCCTTCAAGTACAGTGAATGAGTCTATTTTTAAAATGTTGCCGCACCAGGCAAAAGAGTGAAGCAAACACATTTCCTAACAGCGAGGAGACACTGTGTTGGGAGTGATTTTTCGTGCTTAGTCACTGTAATTGCTCTAGCAAAACTTAGGAATCAAATAGAACATGTTTGCAAATTGTAAATCACTCAAGGAGGCTACTTCAGGTGGGTCCTAACCTGATGTTGAAGGTCATGGCAGCTCCCTGTGGAGCAGGAACCCCATCTCTGACATCCCTTTACCTCCTGCTCTTTGGACCAAGATCTGAGCTGCCACTTCCAGCTGAGACCATTGCCCAACATGTGCACAGGGGAAAAGCCGCCATAAATCAGCTGCATTTCCTGATCAGCAAGAGGGCACAGTGTTCCTGGGGGGCTCCCAGACAGGGTTCTGGTTGGCTTCAGGGGAGGCAGGGGGTGGGGTGGGGCTCTCTGAGGCCTCTGTGGCTGGGATAGAGGAGGGACAGTGTTTGCTTAGGGAGAAGAGGCTTCATTTCCAGTGAAAGGTTATGCTGTCACTTGCCAAGGAGCAGAAGTATCTTCAAATCCAAGAGGGCTCGGGACAGGCTGTGACGGTTCCCCTCAGGCCCTCTCTGGGTCACTGAGTGATGTGCCCTGGCTCTAGGCTACCACATTTGTCCACTAGAGTCCCCACACTCAGGCCATTATCCCTCCATGAAGACCTTGCTAGTCATCCTAGAGTGGGGATAAGGAGACACGAAGACCTGAAATACCTTTTAAAATAGAAATGCCATGGTACTGGCTGCCCTCTGACCTTTCTGCAACGCTGGGAGCCCCCCCCCCCGCCCCCCTGTGCCCTCTACTGGAAATTCCACTTCCTCCCTGTCCCATGTCTCTGCAGAGCCTGATCATCCCGTTGAGGCTGGGTTGACTGTGGTTCTACTAAGGCCTGGTAGGCATGGCATGGCTACTTAAGATTGGAGAGGCCACCTTGCTTAGGATTCTTGCTCATTAATAGGAACTTTGTAGAATCAATGACTCATCTAAGGGAGCTTCTTTCTGGTGTCTTATGTTACTTTCAACAACACTGGGCCATGGTCCTTCAAGGTTCTGCCTGGTAGACCTTGGGGCAACCCAGTGGACCTCTGAATGGAAAGGAGAGGACTAGGATGTTTTGTAAAGGAAAGATGAGTTGGAGTGAAGCTCTTGCATTCAAAAACCTATGTCAAAGACCTGCCCTGGGCCAGGCACAGGACATCTGTTGCAGCCAAGTTCAGCAGGAGGCCAAGCAAGGCAGGAAGGACCTCAGAGGAGTTCTAGGAGCTTGTGGTGACTTTGGAGAGAACAATTTCCAGGGAGGATAGGTGTGAAGAACGATTTCTGGGAGACAGTGAAGATGAAAGATCTCTGGGCATATGAGAATTACAAATGATACTTCTTAAATGAGTGAATTCCCATCCCAACTTGATGGCTATAAGAAAACTAACTTTCTTTCTTTCTCTTTTACAACACTGGGTATTGAACCCAGGACCTTCACATTAAGCTCATCCCTAACCCTTTTTAAAAAAATCTTTATTTTGAGATAGGGTCTTGCTAGATTGCCCCAGCTGGGCTTGAACTTGTGGTCTACTTTCTTTAAACTCACCTTGGTTGGGTCTCCAGAACAGGGTCTGAACCATGGGGCTACTGTAGAAGAGTCCAACTTCTGGGCTCTGCCCAGACCAGGCTTCAGAACAACACAAGTGTGCAATGGTCTGTGAGATAGCCGGAGTAATGTGGGCCCCTGTGCCCGGCTCCCTCAAGAGCTCAGCTGGTTTTGCCCATAGTGCCTTCCACTTTGCGTTCTAAGGAGTGCTCCTTTGACTCAGGCCCCGGGAGGGTCCCCAACACCATCTTCTGTTGTCAGGCACTGGCAATCGATGTGGGCACAGCAAATGAAGAGAAAAGACGTCTTTGGAAGCCATATGCCCAGGGAGGCCTGTTTCTAGTGGGTGGGGCCAGAAAGCTAGAAAAATAATAAATAAAAACAAAAGTGAAGAGAAGCAAAGCTCTCGGGTGCCAGAATGGGGCTGGCTGAGGCTGCGGCTGTCTGAGTAATGGGTTCCACATTTGTCTGGCTCTGTTTGCAGCCACCAGGATCCAGGGTGCACAGAGGGCCTTGCAAGGGCCGGAGGGGACAGCTCAGCTGTGGCCAGACCTAGCATACCCTTGCAATGGCCTCCTCGCTGGCTGGCCACCACATGGCTGAGATGTTGCTCCGAGCTCATACTTCAGCACCCCAGCCTTCCTCCTCTCCCCAATCCCCACCCCTTCTTGAGGCTCCTGGGCTCTTGCCGGCCTGCACAGATTGTTCGTGTTATTAATGCCGTTTTCCCAGAGAGTCCATCTGGCTTTTTAATTGCTCTGGGATGGGGCTAGGATGCTTTGATAGTGAATTGGTATCTTTCCTATGTCTCCGCTTACGTCAAATGCTCCATCCACAGAGAAGGGTATGGGGGAGGGGGAGAGGTAGGGATAATGAGAAAGAAGAGAAAGCAGGACTCTTTTATAGAATCAAGAAAGTTCTTTTGAAGGTGATTTAGGGTTTAGTCCCCCCGCCCCCCGCACTGAGATTGAACCGAGGGCCTCTGCACTGAGCTACATCCTAAGCTCTTTTCCATTTTTTATTTTGAGACAGGGTCACTCTAGTCACCAAGTTGCCCAGGCTGAGCTTGAACTTGAGACCCTCCTGCCTCGTCCTCCCAGAGTGCTGGGATCACAGGTGTCTGCCACCACACATGGATGATTTATCTAAAGAGAAGAGAAGAGCAAAGGTGTCCTCTGCCCACCAGCATGGGAAAGAAACAGCTGAGATAACAACATTATCCAGTCAAGGACTCTACCCAGTATCTGCAAAAGGCCTCTGGGTGCCCTGCAAGGAGAGGCCTCTGAGCTAAGCAAAGTCAGGGTTTCTGCTCCCCCTTGACCTTTACAGTGAGGGGCCCCCTCCCCTCTTGTGAAATCAGCAGGTCCTGGAGGAGGCCTGGCAGGTTCCTGCCTGGGAAGGAGGGGGCGGGAGACCTGGGAGGGGCAGACACTTCTGGCAGTCCCAGAGGCTCTCACAGTTGTTAGGGCCAAACCCCATATTTGAAAATTCCCAGGAGATCCAAGAGATAAGGGTGACATCCGTGACAGCACTAAACCATCAGGAGGCAGCTGGTGGCAGAGGAACTGCCTCCTCCTCCCTTCTACGCTTGTTCCTGTTGAAGGCCGGCTCCCCTGAACAGTACTGTCAGGACACAGGGCTCGAGGGTGGCCCAGAGAAGGAGGCAGTCAGGCTCTGCCCGTTGTGGGGACAGCCATGCAAGGCAGAAGCATCTAGGCATCTTGGGACTGTGGGTGGCACTGCCCTTACTAGGTGCTACGTCAAAGCCATTGCCTCTGGGATACCTGATACCCCTTCCCCCACTGCACTTGTCACCTTGACACCACAGCTTGGGGCTGTGAGCTCCTCAAGAGCAGGAACACAGTCTGCTTGTTCCCAGCAATGCCTCGATCCTTGGCGTGGACCCTACCATACAGTAGGCATCTGATAAATACTTGGGGTGGTTCAGTGCCAGGCTTATTGGAGTGGGTCTTCATGAAGGCTGAAGTCAGGAGAGGAACTGAGGAGAGCCCTGCAGGAAGCAGTGGGTGTCCGTCCACCAGTGATTGTCCCTGGGGGGACACCTCTGGCAGGGCTCAGAACACGCACTGGACATGTTCATCCTGTGTTCACCTTGCTTTTGGGACGGCTTTGCACTGTTCCTAAACAGTACGCACTGTCTTCTTTTAGCCCCTCTTAGAGGCCTTATTCTCCTCATCTCTTTCCTGACGCTGATGTGATTGGTTCCATCTTGTCCCCAACACAGCCCATCCTGGATCTCATGGTGCAAAGCAGAAGGGCCACCCTTTGGGAAGCTGCCAGCTTTGAAAGAGGAAGCCCCTGCAGGGAAGGCCCAGGAGGAGGGAGAGGAAGAAGGGAGGGCAAGAGGGTCGCCCCTCCCCTGTACATCCTGGGACCTGATCTGGGGGCAAAGGGGGAAGCCAAGGATCAGCCCCTCCAAACAAGAAAAACTGGAATTAGCACTGAACTCAGAGAGGGTTTGCTGGGGCCTAGCAAGCCGGGGCCTGCCCCAGCCTCTAGG
Organism: Heterocephalus glaber; assembly: GCF_000247695.1. The sequence goes on along the minus strand of NW_004624794.1, from coordinate 9,814,541 downwards.
CAGGTGATAGGGCTGGGCCTCCTCGGTTCCCAGGGTGGTGGGGCAGGCCACCGCCTCCTCACTGGGCTCGTGGTCTCTCTGCCAAGGGCAGTCATGGGTGAGGTGGCAGCAAAGCACAGGACAGAGGTGAGGGGGCGGAAGGGAATTATCTATGCAGGCAAATAAAGCTAAAGTTTTCAGAATTTAAAAGAATGTGTAATTTCTCAAAAATGCCCTGGCCCACATTGGTATGCCCTCTTGTGAAAAGGGATAAAACATGTTTCACCTTTTACCCTTGGAGAGGGGGAAGATACTGAAAGCAACAGCAGCCTCCTGAGCTGATGCTTTCTAGGCCTCCTGGACTAAGGCAGGGGTGAAATCCACCTTCCCTAGGTTGGCTGTCCCTGCTGCAGGGGGATGCTGGGGTGCCTGTCCTAATGGGACGATCATCAGGTCTCAGCCTCCTGCTTGGTACAGGATCTGCAGGTGGATGCTGGGGCTGCCTGCTGTGCGAGAAGTGTGCAGGGAGGGGTCAGGCCCTGGCTGGCTGGGCAGGACCGATGTGGAGGATGAGACAGAGGGGGGCTCAGCCTGCACGCTGCCCTTCTGGGCATCACTGGAGTAGGAGGAAGTCCTATGGCTCAGGGACAGTGAGGGCAAGTGGGAGGGGTGGAGGGTCTGGCCACTCCAGGCCTCTTCCTGCCGGCCCAGGGTCCTAACAGAGGGCTGGAGCTAAGGCAGGCGTGAGCCAGGCTGCTCTGAAGCTGGAGCCCAGTGATTTGGAGGTGTGACCAAAGGTGTGAGCCTGGAGGTGCTGTGTGGGCCTGCCTTCTCTGGGCCCCTCTTCTCCCAGGCCACACCACGGCCTCAGCCCCACGCACCTCTCTGGGACACCCCCCCCACACCCCTTTCCTTCACAGGACTCTTCCTTTGGGCTCTACAGAGTCTCAGCCTGGAGCCTTGTTCTCCATCCGTTATTTGTCTTGGTTGGGGGAAGTCACCCCCTCAAGGTAAAGAGGGGCTCAAGAGATGCTAATTCATCAAGATCTCAGCCAGATAAAATGCTGTGATTATTTACAAATGTGACCTGGCCCATAGAAAACCTTGGAAGTAGCTTTGTTCTAGTTTTAAAAAGACACCAAAATTCACTTTGATATGTTTATATTATAGATATAATACATAAAACATTTAACACGAAACTCTATGCTTTCCCCCAAAGAGGCCAAGTGGTCCTTCCCTGCTCCTAGCCTCGGCGATGTGTACACACTGGCCAGAGGGCACTTCCTTCCAGACCCGGAGCCAGGGCCTCTTGGGGGACAAGCCTGCGGGCAGCCCCAGCCAGAGGTAGTGGAGGCCCAGGAGGCCCACAACCCAGGACAGGGAAAGCCTAGGGGGAAGGGGAAGCCCTTCTGACCTCATTGGTTCCCCGGGGGGGCAAAAGCAACCCCAAAACCAAAAGGAAAGAGAGGCTCAGTCTCTCCCCCGAGCCGCTGATGGAGAGTCTCATTTTGGCAAGTATCTGAGCAAAACCAAACCAAAACAAAAACCAAATAAAATGGTGGTTTAGCATAGACGTGCACATTCACATTGCACAAGGCACTGCTGGGACACAGAGGCCAGATACAAGTGTTGATATCGGCTGATAAAGCAAAATATTTGGAAAGCTTGTCATAACTCCGGTCCCTCTGGGATGGACTGATTGTGCTTCATGTTCGTTCGGCAATGCTGGTGACATACAGTACAGACAAGGCCGACAGTCCCAGTATCCCTCTACCCTCCCACCCCAAGACCACATCTCTTCTCCACCAGGTCACCACCCCCCTAGAACACCAGTCCTTAGGGCCAACTCAGGACCTAGCTTTCTAGTGGGACTGGGGTTGGGGGTCTCCTGCTAGCCCCCTGGTGAGTGCTAACCCAAGCAGCCCCACAAGTTGTAGCCTGACATGGGGTAGGTGGAGGTGAGAGAGGCAAGGAATCTCGGCCCGCCACCTCCGGCTTAGAACTAGGATAAAACCTTATGTTCGAAGCCTCCTCCCCTCTATGGACAGCACAGCACGGAGGAGCGGTAAGGCTAGATGGTTAGGATCTCAGCTTCCTGATGGGCCTGCACCCTGCCTTCTCTCCTGGGGACTTCCTGCAGCCTCAGAGGAGGCAGGAACCCTCCAAATAAAATATCAAGGCACGTGTTTGCTCCCCCTACTTGGTAGGAATCAGAGCGAGTTTGCATTTCCAAGGCACAAGGTTATTCCTTAATACTAGAGTCGCTGGGCTCCCAGCTCGGCCCCAAGAATTCTCCCCTGTCCCAGGGAGAAACCACCATCTCATTCCCTCATTTTAAACGCACCAAGTCCGGCCAGAGAAAGGGAAGGGACACTCGGAGCAGGCCAGGCTTTCAGGAGGCACCGGAATGTCTTAGTCGTGGCTCGCAGGGCCCGGGAGGCCTTGAGATCCGGCGACCCGAAACCACTCCCCGGGTCCCGGCAAGGGCCGGCCCAGGGCGATCTGCTGCCGCGCGCTTCACGCGCAGTTGCTCATGGCCTTGACCAAGGAGCTCTCCGGCAATTGGCGGAAGATGTCCCGCAGGGTGTCCAGTTCGCGGCTCAGCTGTTCCACCCGCTTGCGCAGGCGGTCATTGTCACTGGTCAGCTCCAGCACCTTCTGCTGCGTCTCCACGTTGCGCTGCTTCGCCTTGTCACGGCTCTTTCGCACCGCGATGTTGTTGCGCTCGCGCCTCACCCGGTACTCGTTGCTGTTCTTGTCCACCGACTTCTTGCCCTTCCCCGCGCCTGTGCGGAGGTCAGGGTGCGCGGACGCCAGCCCCTTGAGCGCGACGCCCGGGCCTGGCAGGCCGGCGGCGCCGAGCGCGGGCGCCGAGTGCGGGCTGGGCACGGGCGTGGGCGGCGGCGTGGGGTGGCCGGGCTGCAGGTGCATGGTGGTCTGCCCGCAGTGCGCGATCTGGAACTGCAGGTGCGGCGCGGCCAGGTGAGCGGGCGGCGGGTGCGCGTGAGGCGGCGGCGGCGGCGGCGGCGCCTGGTAAGGGAAGAGGCCGGCCAGCGCCAGCTGCTTCGCCTCGTCCTCTTCGCGGGGCTCCTGCTTGATCACCAGCGGCCGCAGCGCGGGCGCCGCGACGCGCTCGTACAGGGGCTCCAGCCTGCCGTCCAGGTAGCCGCCCGTCGCGCAGCCGTAGCCGGGCTGGGGCCCGTGCGCCCCCCCGGACATGACGGCGCCGCCCGGGCCCGCCGGGGCGCCCGGATAGTCAAAGTCACCGCCTGCTCCTGCGGGGCCCGCGGCCGCCTTGGCCTTCTCCTGCTGCCGGCTGTGCTGGAACAGGTCGGCCAGGAACTCGTCGTTGAAGGCGGCCGGGTCGATGTAGGCGCTGATGTCGATGGACGTCTCGTGTTCGCAGATGCCGCCCAGCGGCTCCGGGGCGGCAGGTGGGGCAGGGGGGTGCGCGGGGCCTGCGCCCCGGGAAAAGCCGAAGGCGGCGCTGCTGGGCGCGTGCGGGGGGCTCTGGAGGTGGCTGCTCATCGGGGGCCGCGGCTCCGCCTCGTAGAAGTCGGCCGACTCCATGGGACAGCTAGAGTGCTCCCGGCATGGCGAGCCTCGGCGGCCTCCAGCCTGCGCGGGGCGCCGCCGCGTCCACCGCCCACCCGGAGCCCTTCCTCGCTCGCGCCCGCGCAGCTCCGGGTCGCGAATGGCCAGGCCCGCGCGAACCCCGCTTTTATACCGGGTCAGCCGTCGCCCCCTGGTGTCCAAGCCGCTCTCTGACCAAGGGCGAGGGCAGAGCGGAGCCTGCCGGGTCTTAGCGCCCGCCTCTCGGAAGGGCCGCGAGCGGTGAGGGAGCGCAGAGGCGGTGGCGCAACGCCCACTGCCTCCAGCGCGCGAGCCGAAGCTTGGAGGCCGTGCTGCGCCGCACCGCCGACGAGCGGTTCCCTCGCGCACTCGTGGCGGCCCACCCCATCGGCCTCCGCAAAGCATTCACTTCCAGCTAACAGCCGGAGAGCCCGGAGCACCCAGAGGGCGCGCCGGGGATCGGTGGAGGACGAGTCTCGGTCCTCAGAACCAGGCCTGTCCCAGAGCGCGGTGTCTGTCCCAGAGCGCGGAGCGGCGGGGACAGCTTCCGACCCGCCACCCGGCGCACACCGCCGAGGAGAGAGACCCGGAGAGCGGAGACTCGGCGACTGCTAGTTCTGATCTCCAAGCGACCCCTCAGATGCCATTCAGAAGCCCCTCTCGCCCGCCTGCCTCTGAGTACCATACTGCGAGGTCCCACGGGCCGGGCAGCGCAGGGCACTAGGACCCTGCGGGGTACTGAGGCGGCCGCGACTCGGGAACCTGGCGGACCGAGCCGGTCCAGCCGCCCTGGAAAACTTTCTTTTAAATTACTTCTCCAGGCCGGAGCGCGGGGGTTGTTAAGGCGCGGGAGGCCCGTGCTGCTTTCGGCCAATTTTTTCTTTCCGGATGGGCAGGTGGTCGCCCGAGATGGGCCGAGCTGGACCGAGCTGGACACCCGTGCGAGCGCACGGGGAGAAGGCAGGCACGGGGAGAGGGGAGGCGAGCTTGACTTCAGGACCGGGATCCCGTGGCGAATCCCATAATCCGCGTGGCCCAAAGCCGCAGCTTTCGTCCCTCACTGTCAATTCAGGGGCGCGCCCACGGCCGGAGCTGGGGTGTCAGGGAGCCAGGGCCAAGGGGCCGGAGCACCCACTTGGAGGACTCTGCCGCCTGGCTCTCGGGGCCCAGGGTCCCCAGGATCCTCTGTCTCTTAGGGCACGCGCCGTCCCCGTGCTCAGTGCTGCGCATGGAGGAGTTGCGGCGCTGTCTCCCCGGCCACGTGGCGGCCCGCCCCAGGGCGAGGTTCGGTGGTGGGCAGGTGGGGCCTCGGGAGCACTTGAGTCTCCAGCTTCCACCTGGCTCAGCCCCTGGGGCTTCTTGAGCCGAGGCCCGTTGTCTCCTCACCTTCTGACCCCCTAGTGCTGGCTGGAGGTGTGCCTGCCTGGGAATCCTCGGCCGCGCAGGTGGAGACCCCGCGAAGCGCTTTCTTAGGTCTGGCGAGACGCTACGACCCTCCCAGGGGCCCAAAAGGAGGCGCAGCTGAAAACACGGCCAGGGAGGCCCAAGCTTCCACTGCGGTGACCGCAAAGAACAACTTTGTCTGGGGAACGCATCCTGTGCTTTAATCAAGTTCCTATTCAACATATTCCCGATGATTAATGACCCAACTGCTTCATCTTGGGTCCAGAGCTCATAAACAAGATATTTTTAACTTGATGCATTTGGGCAGAGGGAAGAAAAAAGCATATACGTTAAATAACCTGATGGGAGCTGAGGATCGCCGTCTGTGCCAGATGCTGGGCCCGTTAACACACCATGCACCTGTAGAGAGAGCTGCAGGGAAATCAGAACTCGAAGAGGGATTTTCAGCTCTTTTTGTAGTGCCAAGAATGCTGCTGATGTCCTGTCCTAGCAGCAGAGATGCAGGGAGGAAAGTGACACCTGTTTCACCCACAGTTGCCCTTGCCTGTGCAGGGAGAGGAACTTGTTTTAGGACTGGAAGAAATCCCAGATAAGGGGGCCTGAGGAGTGTGTGGGGTGAGAGAGGCAGGGAGTGGGTCCCCACCTCAAGGGCTGCAGGCCTTCGGATAGCAGAAACAGTCTTCACCTAGGCCTGACCATGGGGAAGTGACCCCTGGCCCCTGGTGGCCCAGAACATGGCAGGAGGCAGAAGGTCAGACCGAGTCTGCTGGCAGGAGGGGATGGGGAAGAGCAGAGGATAGGGCTTTGTCATTAACTCACCCAGCGTGTTAGAGACACGAATGGAGTTTAAGGACGGTTGTGTTTTTGAGCATGGTGGCGCATGCCTGTAATCCCAGCACTTCTGAGGATGAGGCAGGAGGATCGCTGCTATTTTGAGGCCAGCCTGAGCAACATAGTGAGTTCAAGGCCAGTCTAAACTACATAGGGAGACACTGTCTCAAACAAACAAAAAACAAGCAAACAAATAAAAGGATGGATGACTATGACAAAGGGACATCCTGCCCTGGTGACTATGGGGCTCTGGAGGAGGCAGCCACTAATGCTGTCTGGAGAGGTGCTGTAGACTGAATCCTATCCCTCCAAGATTCAAAACCCCCCATGTGGTAATATTTAGAGATAAAGCTTTTCGGAGGTAAAGATAAGTGAAGTCCTGAGGGTGCAGTCCTAATCAGGTAGAATCAGTGACCTTATAAGGAATGCCCTGGCACTTTGGGAGGCTGAAATAGGGTTGCAAGGTTGAGTCCAGCCTGGGCAATTTAGCAATTAGTAGGTCAATGTGAAACCCCTCGGTTTAATCCCACCTACCACACACATACACGTCCATATGCGCATAGGGAGAGAATATGGTCATCTCCCAGCCGGGAAGGGAGACCTCATCAGAACCCCACCATACTGCATAATGGAACCTGGATCTCAGATTTCCAACCTCCAAAGCTGTGGAAAGCAAATGTCTATGGGTTACACCCCTCAGTCTGCATCATCCCACGGTGGACGGTATGAGAAAGGGTGAGAGAAGGCTTCATGCAGGAATAGACCTTGGAGCTGCGCGTTGAAGAGCGAGCCGGAATTTGCCAGAAGGATACAGAAGGCAGGACTTTCTAGGAGGAAGGACACCAGGTGCAAAGGTGGAGAGGCTACAAGTACCTGGCGTGTTCTGGTAACAAAGGACAAGATGTTTGACTGACTGGAGTTTGGGGCCAGCTGGGGAGGGGCTGAGATAAGGCTGATCCACAGACAGGGCTGGGTTGACGGCCAAGGTCATTCCTGGTGAAGGAAAAAAGCCTTATCTCATGGGTTGATGTCCTCCAGTGTTTAGCAGGGAGCCTTGTCGTCCCATTGAGTGAGAGGGAGTCCTCCTACAGGTGGTCCTGATTTTTGAGGGCTGTGAGATGAAGCTTGTTTCTAGAGGGATTCAATGCTAACCATTTTGAGAAGACAAACAGCCCTAGGAACTTATATTTTGATTCAACTTCCTAATATGATGCATGGAAGAGACTTAGTACATAAATTTGAAAATCTATCAAATTCTGAATAGTAAAAATGGAACTAATCCTTCCAATGTAATTTTGTAACTTAATCTAAAGCTAGAGTGTGGAGGTGGGCCGGGAATTTAGCTCAGTGGCTCTGTCGCCTGTCTCGCAAGCGCAAGGTCCCAAGTTCGATCCCCGGTACAAAAAAAAAAAAAAAAAAAGATAATAATAGAGTGTGGGGGTAAGATTGGTTGCTCCAAAGCAGGACAAATAAGATTTAAAAAGAAAAACCAAGCTACAGTTTCCAGGCCCAGCTGAGCTCTGCTTAGAGGAGTATCTGATATGATATATCTAATATGAGCCAGGCATGGTGGCGTATGCTTATAATCCCTGCTCTGGGAGGTTGAGTCAGGAGCATCACAAGTTCAAGCCCACCCTAGGCAACTTAGTGAAAATGCTGTCTCAGAATAAAAAATAAAAATATAAAAAGGCTGAGGATGTAGTTCAGTGCAAAAGCCCTGAGTTCAATCCCCAGTAGTGAAAAAAATATATATACTGTTCCACAGACTCAACAACATAGTCTCAAAAATACTTTAAAACTTAGACCAAAAAAAATTAAAATATTAGTTTTTTTTTAATTACAAATGCATTCTCGATTGAGTTTTACACAAATGCATTTTATGTTTTAGGTATCAACAGGGGAAGTATAAGAACCCAATGGACGATCAACCAAAAGTCAAGTGTTTCCTATCAACAAAGAGCACTTAGAAGGCCCTTCTAACCCATTAACACACCCTATGTCCCCAGGAGACCCAGTGGTGGGGGGGACTCAGCTCCATTTAAACACCTAACACCTGGCTTACTAGCTGTGGGACCTTGGATACGTTACTGCACTTCTCCGACAATAAATCACTGTAGAGCTGTGGGAAGAATTAGGGAGAATATAGGTACCAAAGTGTCTTCCTCAGATGCCGTTGATGCTTGCTTGATAAATATGAGCCTACTAGATTTTCCCTTACACCCTCTTCCTCTCTAGAAACACACTTTTGAAGTTGTACTTTCCTCCAGAAACTTAAATATATTAATATTAATATAAAAATGCCAAGATGGGGACCAGTCTTTACACATGGACCTCTGGGGACCATTCCAGATCCAAACTACAGCTCAGTCTAAATAATATTAATATAATATTAAAGAACTTATTTCAACACAGTTATCAAATTTCCAGCAGCACATGAGAACCAGGGTTCTCAGTGTGGTCTAGATAGAGCAACACACCTAGAAATTGTAATTCTTTCTGCAGAGCATTCTAAGGCATAATTAATTCCATCACTGTGAACTTAAAGTTATTTAGCTGTTGGGAAAGATAACTGTAGAGCACGGATACCGTCAACATCACAGCCATGAGTTCTCAGGGCTATAAGAAAACACACTGTTCAAATCATAAGAATCAGCACTTTCCAACTTTCTCTGAATATCCTTCTACCATAGTATGTGTGTGGCTTCTTTCATTGTTAATCTTATTAGTTTACATGCAGCAGACAGCTGATAAGGAATGGCAGGCACCAAAGATTCTGGAAAAAATATTGAATCAAAATGTAAAATTTAGAAAAATTTATTATGTTAATTTTGTTTAGCAAACTAGGAAAAGTCTCTTATTCTGCTTTTGTGAACAACTCCTTGGGTGGATGATGGGCCCTAGAACTTCCCATCCAGCATTTAGGAAATGCTGCCGAGCAGCCGTGGGCATGGGTGGGTACACTGTGTACAGCCCTGATCCCATCTGTTTGAATATTAAAAGTTACCAAACTGAGAAACTGTTAGATAAAATATGTTCTGTCTTCCGGTCTTCACAAATATCACCTTTAGAATGTTCTAGAAGACCAGATATAGATTTAGAATTTGACTGGAACACGCTGATGTTGAGAGAGTCAGTCAGCCCCCTCTTCCTCCCATTCCCTGTCCCATACCCTCTTGGAGGGCCCTTAGGTTCTTAGGAAGGTATAAATTCCCAGCACGTGGGCTCAAATGCTGCCCGTGCCCCTTGAAAATTGCCATGTCCTCCCCCTGTCACCTTTTGGATCTAGGGAGGTGCACACAGGCTGCCACCTGCTAAAGAGGCCCTTGTAGGCCCAGGCAGCTAGCTTTGGGCTGTTGGAGCAGGAAATTCCTTGGTTTAAGGGGAAGGAGCTCCAGAGGAGGTGTGAGTGGGACTCTGCTGTGGGCCTTGTGCTTGGGTCTGACAGTGGGCTGGGCATACACTGGGAGAGTCCCAGCATTCTGGAGTCCGGCCCTTACACAGTGACTGTAGGGGAGCAGTGGCCCTCCGGGGTCCCCACCTTGTCTGGAGCTCCTTCCCCTCCTCCTTCTCTTTGCAGTACTGGGGATTGAATCCAGGGCTTTTGTACTGAGCTACATCCCCAGCCCTTTTTACTGATTTTTTATTTTGAGACGGAGTCTCACTAAGTTGCCTAGGCTGAGCTAGAACTTGCTTTCTTCCTGGAATTACAGGTGTCCTGGCTGGTCCCTGCTTCTGCAGGCAGACATGGCAGTGAGCAAGAACCCCAAACCTGAATCCCCAGGCCATCCATCCCTCCTCTCCATCTCCCCTTCGGCACTCAGCTTGGAGCCACCGTGCTCCTCCCCTGGACCCTGCACAGCCTCCGACTGACTGGTCTTCCTGCCTCCTTGTCCTGTGAGTCTCTCAGTAGGGCAACCTGAGTTATCTCTAAACAGCACCCTCAGATCTTGCTACTGTCCACTTCAATCCTTCCTTGACCACCCCGTGTCTGTGGAAGAAACCCCAGTGGACTCACCTGGTCATGGGCCCTGCAGAAATCAGCCCTTACCTTGCCTCACCCTCCTCCTCTCCCTGGCTCCGCACTGTGCTCTGCCAAGCAGAGGTCTCCCAGCCTCGGGTGCTGCCCTCTCCTCTTCTTGCCGCCTGGAATGTTCTCCCCAGGTTGGCACAACTCCTTCCTTCCTGTCATTTGAGTATCACCTTCTCAGAAAGTTTCCTCTCAGGTGCAAGCTCCACACTAGCTGTCCCTCCCCCACCACTCCTTAGGCCATTGTGTGTTTTATTTTCCTCCTAGCACTCTCAGAAAAATGGTCTTGTTTACTTCTTTCACTTGTTCCTTATCTGGCTTCCCCCACTAGAATGCCAGCTCCACAAAGGCAGGGACCTTGTCCGTCCTGTTCTGCATATTTCCAGAGCTAGAACAGGCCTTGGCTTAGGGGAGAGCCTCAGATATTTGTTGAATGAACACAGAATGGATTCTGTTGAAGAAAACTTCGACCCAGCCACCCTCCTGAAACTCAGTGCATTCCCAAGCCTAGGAGGGCTGCTTGGGGGTGGCCTTGAAGGATGCTGGAGAAGACCGGACCCCCTGGGTCAGGGCCTCCCAGGGCAAACCAATCTGGAGCCTCCTGAAGCAGGTCCAGGCAAGACTGCCAAGGCTTGGAGAGCCTGCACCGTTCTTCTGGGCCAACTCCAAAGAGCTCCCCGCCCCCCCACCTTAGGCAGATGCAGCCCCCAAGGGCTTGGCTGAGCAAATCATGCCTTTGTTGGGAGGGAAAAGGGCCTCTTTTCTCTGGGGGAATCCAGGCAGGGTACAAGTCTTGGTGAGTGGAGGCCCCCTGAGGTGGACCCTGAAGTGCTCCTCCCTCTGGCTCCAGAGCAGCCCTGTCTGTAGGGTGCTGCTGGGAGGGTGCTCTGGAAGTGGCTGCCTGGGGAAGTGCCTACCCTCCACCCCCTGGAAAATGGGGTGACCCCCAGAGGGCTCCTGTGGGAGTTGGGGTGCTCCAGCCTGGACTACGGGCTCAACAGGCCCCACTGCTGCAACCCTTCCTGCGCCTGAGCACCCACCATTCTGACCCAGTTCCTTCTCCTTGCTGATTCCAAGGATTTATGCCTCAAGGTTCATTTTAAACAAAACAATCCTAAGCAAAATAAGAAGCCAAATTTTGTGAAAAGTCAAAAGAGATTTTAGGTGCTGGTGGCATGAAGGCCCCAATTCTAGTCCTGTGACCTTTTGATTATACTTGGCTCCCCTAAGTCTGAGCCCCTTAACAGTGTGTGTAAAGTGTTCCCCAAATGCAGACAGTGAGTGCAGCTACGAGAAATGAGTTGTACACAGTGGGGTACTTGCTATGTTTCTAAATTCCACATCTGTTCAAGCACATTAATTGGGGCCCAGTTTCTCTCACAGGAAGTCATTATCAGGTCCTGCTATGGTCTGTGACATACACTGTTAACTTACAGATTGAAAAAACAGATTCAAGCCAGGAATGGTGGTACACACCTGTAATCTCACCTACTCAGGAGGCTGAGGCAGGAGAATCACACAAGTTCAAGCCTGGGAAACTTAGCAAGACACTCTTAAAAAAATTAAAAGGTCTGGAGCTGCAGTTCAGTGGTAAAGTGCCCCTGGGTTTGATCCTTAGTGCCGCGGAAACAACACAAAACAAAAATCCAGATTGCAAAGGTTACCATTCTTGACATACAAAATGAATTCCAAACTGACATAGTTACAGAATATCATGTAGCTTCCACTTTCTGAAGAAAAACTCATTAAATATATATACATATATATGTATATGTATATATATTTGTAGGCATATAGAAAGAACCTAGGAAGACTGAACACCAAACTGTTAACAGGCTTTCTGCCTTTGTAGGAAAGGGAATAACTTCAACTTTGTAATTTATATACTTATATATATATTAGGTTTTTTTTTTTTGGTGCTGAGGATTGAACTTGGGACCTTGCACTTGCGAGGCAGGTGGCAGAACCACTGAGCTAA
>NW_004624794.1:9783689-9802559 GCF_000247695.1 Heterocephalus glaber | reverse complement strand
AGAAAATGAAAAAATGGAAACAAAATCTTTGTAAATAGGGAGGGATGGAGGGGTTGAAGGGAGGGCAGGGGAATGGGGAAAAAATAAGAACCAAGAGAGATTATGTAAAGGTGTAAATTTCCAATGATGAATGTTATTATATTGTATACCTAAAATGTACCAATAAAATTAATTTTAAAAAGATGAGTATGTATTTATTAGTTTTATAAGCTATATGAATAGTTTAAGTCATCTTAATTTTATAGTTTTATAACTTTTGTAGTTTTATAAACTATAAAATACTTTTAACTCATCTTAATTTACTCCACAAATAATGCTGCAATTGATTGCATAGTTTTGTAATAACTTCAAAATATTTTCCAATGACCATGTTCTCCAAATAAAAAAATTTGGAAACATGTTCTAAGAATGGATTTTTTTTCAGATTTGTGAGTTTTCACATATGAAGAATCATGCATAATTACAGACACTAAATCACATTTAATGCTGCATTTAATAAGTCGTCATTATTTTAAAAGAAAGCAGCTCATTTATTTGTATATAACTTCTACAGATCACTATGAAAAAGAATCAAAATCCAAAAGAAAACTGGAATACACAGTTTATTTAAAACACAGTAAATGTAAATAGGTTTTTTTTTTGGTACCGGGGATCAAACTCGGAACCTTGTGCTTGTGAGGCAGGCACTGGAAGCACTGAGCTAAATCCCTAGCCCTGTAAATAGGTTTTAAACCTGTTTAAAAGTGATAATCTAAGTGAGAGGCATACAAATTAAAACTAAAGCAGTTGGACAGATTAAGATGAAAGTGTTTGATAGTGTGCTGGACTACATGGATAGGGTCAAAAGGTAGGATTATACAGTGATATAACCTCTTTGCAGGACAATTTAGCAATACCTATCTAATTTTAAAGTCTCATTTATGTCTCACCTAGCAATTCCATTTCTAGAAATATAATTCCACAAACTCTCATATATACACAAAGAGGTACATACAAGGATACTGACTGTAACATTGTTTATAATTGCAATAGAGTAGAAACAATTGAATGTCTATTAATAGTCTTGTGGTTAATCGAATAACCACAGGTAGTCGTTAATAATCTTCTGTGCCTTTGATAAGAGGAAGAAGAATATGGAAATATATCTTACATATTCATTAATCATTTATATATATATTATGCACAAGTAAGGGGCTGAGGATTTAGCTCAGTGGTTCCACTGCCTGCCTTGCAAGTGCAAGGATCTGAGTTCGATCTCTGGTACCAAAAAAAAAAAAGTAGATATTATGTACAAGTATATATATATGGACCTGGAAATATGCTTTCAGAATGGATTTTTTCTGATCTGTGAGTTTTCTCACATGAAAATCATACACAAGTTATGGACACAAGATCACATTTAATGCTACATTTAATAAGTCATCTTCATTTTAAAGGGAAAAAAGATCATTTATTTATACGTAAAGAACTTCTGGCCAGGCATGGTGGTGCATGCCTGTAATCCTAACACTCAGGAGGGTGAGGCAAGAGGATAGCCATGAGTTCAAGCCCAGCCTGGGTTTTATAGTGAGTTCAAGGCCAGTGTGAACTACATAGGAAGACCCTGTCTAAAAAACTTCCCCAAATCAGTATGAAAAGAAATTGGAATCCAAAAGAAAATCTACGGAACACTTGGAGAGGTTATATGGTATGTGATACATGTGTATATATAGACAAAATGTAACATAATGTGTTCTATCTGTGCAAAAAGAAGGGGGAAGGTCTATATAAATGCTTATCTATGCCTGGAATAGCTCAAGAAAGTCACACAAGCAGGGAAACTACAAGGAGAGGCCCTTGCAAATGGGGGAGAATTTTTTTATTGTATATTAAAATATATAAAAGAATTAAATGATAATGAATTGTGATTGCTTCTCAAATTCTAAAGCATGATTGCTGTATATGCCCGAAAACACTAGCCTTAGAAAAATGAGAAGGGGGTTAGTTTCGTTTTTATAGAATGGAACAGAACCAAATGGACCATAAAATTCTTCACAGTGCTTTATTCTCATTGGTGGCCTCAAGAAAAATCTATAAACCAGTTAGTTATGAACCCCTTTCCCCCAGCATGAAACTGAGTTTCCTGCTTGTATTGATTTAGCAGTTCAGGGACTGTGGATGGTGTGGGTTTGGCCCATCCTACTTTTCCAATTGGTCCTGTTTCTACCACTTTCAGTCAAAATTCCAAAGGTCACTTGGATAGCAGTAACCCTCCAAGCTATCCAGACACTCCCTGTTGGCTGGCTATCGCCCCCACAGCCCCATCCCAGGGCAGGGTCCTGGGAACCAGGGGAATGCTGCTATCCATCCTTGTCTACTTGGCCTATAGGTGGAGGTGATACTGAACAAATTGGGTTTCAAATAGTATATTTTTGGAACTGATCTTTAAAAAAATTGATTGGAAAATCTTGCTTACATTCCAAATACAGTCATTTTTTTTTTTATCTTAGTCAAGGTGCAATAACAGTTAAACAAAAACCAGCATGAGTCATGCTCCTATAAAAATGTCTGCTTCCAGAGTTCAGCATTTCTCTAAAGGAGGGAAGCTTCCAGACCATCAACATAGAATGGGGCTGTTCTAGTCTTGCTTTTCTGGGAGAAATTATTATAAGACTAGCAGGTCACAGAAGATCGACCCAATGGTTCCTTGACATGGGTTCTGCACATTGGATTGGTTGAATTCTTTGGTTGCCTAGCACCATTTGGCTTCTCTTCCAATGTGTGGACATGTTCCACCTTAGGGGCTCTGCCTCTCCACAGAAAGCAGAAAGATGTGCACAAAAGCCTCCCTCACCTCTGAGATGATCTGACAGCACATGCACTGGTGAGAGCCACTGGGCCTTGAGCAAGAGTTCTGAAGGAGCAAGCAGGACTAGATTCCACTCTGGTGAAGGCAGCCCAGAGACAGCCAAGGTCTGGCAGGCTGTGGCCCTGCAGCCTCCGGCCCTGCAGCCTCCAGACCAGATCCCCTGGTCTTGGAGATGCTGCCAATTTTCTAACATCCTCTACTATGTTTATTCTCTCTTTTAATTGGAGTGCTTTCTGTTGGTTAGGCTCAGCTGGGATAAGCCTCTGACTCAGATGACTAATGAAAACCTGGTCAAGTTCAGAGTGACAGATGATTCCTTCCACCTTTTCCCTCCAGCTACCACCTAGATCCTGACACGTGCCCTTATTATGAGCCATTTCTCCTAACCAGGTGAAGGAAGAAAATGGTGGTAAAGTCAGCAGCTGGTTTGAATGCTGCTGATATACAGTGACTTTGGTAAGAGGCTTAACCTCTTTTGCTCCGCTTCCTCATCCTTCAGATGGGGATGATACAGCCATATAACCAAAAGAGTTATTGTGAGGAGTAAATAAAATAATCCACTATTAGGAGAAGGAGAAGGAAGAAGAGGATGAGGAGGAGGAGGAAGGGAAAGCGAGGAGGAGAAAAAATATGGGGAGTTAGAAAATTCCTTATTAAATGGGTTAATAAAATCCCTTGAACAACTAGATCAGAGATTCTTAGTTATTTTTTTCCTGCTCACAGACTCCTTTAGAATAATCAATCATCAAAAGTCCAAGGATACATCCAATATAAACTCTGGACAAGCTAGCCATGGTGGTGATGCCTGTAATCCCAGCACGCTGGGAGGCTGAGGTAAGAGGAGCACAAATTCCAGCCAGCCTGGACAGCTTCATGAGGCCCTGTCTCAAAATAAAATATAAAAAGGGATGGAGATGTAGCTCAGTGCAAAAGCCTTGGGTTCAATCCCCAGTACAAAAAACCCCCCAAAATCTCTGGTCAGAACCTAAAATATCAACTACCTGAAGGTACTGAAGAGCACAAAAGTAGGCAGATTCTCAGGGGAGTTGACATTTGGAAAAAGGGGACATCACAGAGTGAGTTTCTTTTTAAATAGCACTTTGCACAAGACAAGGTTGCTAAAATTCTGATAGAAACACTTGCAATATAGTTGACTTGATGAACCACAGGATATAGTTCTGGACCACCATAGTCCGTGAAAAGTGAAGGGGGAGATCCAAGAAAAGGGGTCCAAATCTCAATTCTGCTCTGCTTCAGCCATAAACTGAATATGCATGGGGCAGACACCAGTTAGTTAAGGGTAAGAGAAATGAACTTAAATTGGAGCTGTCACCCACCACAGGAGAGACAGAGTTTTCACTTGAGCTCAGTCAAATTAACTATGAGCTAAAAACAAAGTTAATGTTCTTCAGAGGATCATAGAACCCAGAGCCTCCACAATATATCATCCACAGTGTCCAAGATACAAAATTCCCCAGTGTACCAAAAACCAAGAAAACCTGACCTGTTCTAAGGGAAAGTATAGTTAATAGAGACCAACTCCAGGATGATTCAGACACTAGAATTAGCAGGCAAAGATTTTAAAGTAGCTATTATAATTATTCTCAAAAACATAAAGGGGAGCCAGGGATTTAGCTCGGTGGTTCCACTGCCTATCCAGCAAGCGCAAGGACCCAAGTTTGATCCCCGGTACAAAAAAAAAAAAAAAAAAAGACGTAAAGGGAATATGCTTGCCACAAATAAAAGAATGCAGTCTCAGCAGAAAAGAAACTATGGAAAAGAACCAAATGGTAATTCTAGAAATGAAAATTTCAATATCAGGAGTACAAAATTCACTGGATGGCCTTAAGAACAGAAGACAGATGACAGAAGAACAATTCAGTAAAATTAAAGATAATTCAATAACACTTATCCATTTGAAAGAACACACACATTTTTTTAAAAGCTGAAAAAAATTAGTGGTGCCTTAGGCTCTTCTTGTTGGATAATACCAAAGGTTTAACATATATGCACATAGTCAGAGTCCTAGGAGAGGAGAGAGAAAAATGGGATAGGTGATGTTTGAAGAAAGAATAGCCTAAGTTGATAAAGGTATAAATTTATAGATTCAAAAAGTGCAGGAAGTTCCGAAATTGGATTAGAAAAACAACAGCAACAGTGGCAACACATCAAGGGATATCATAGTCAAACTACTGAAAGTAAATAAAAATAAAATCTTGAACATGGTCAAAGAAAATGACATCTTGTATGCAGAGATCTTAATGATTTGGAGACTTATAAGCAAAAATAAAGGAGGAGATAATGGAATAACATCCGGGGGGAAACTCTCAACTCTAGATTCTCTGTCAAGTAAATATATCCTTTAGGAGTAAATTTGGAATAAAAATACTTTTAGATTTAAAAAAAAGTAAGAAATTTGTCTGCAGCAAATCTGCATTATGAGAAATGCTAAAGGAAGTCCTTTAGACTGATAGGAACTAGAACCAAGTGGAAACTCAGATCTATAGAATAGAATGAAGGTCTCTAGGAATGGTAAATACGTGAAAAAACATAAAAGATTATTTTTGTCCTCTTAATTTCTTTAAAATACAAATGACTGCTTAAACCAAAAATTATAATACTGTATTGTATTATAGAGTTAATAATGTAAGTAGGTAAAATAATTATGACAACTATAACATAATGAAGAGGACAGGTAAATGGACCTATACAGTTGTAAACTTTCTACATTTTATGTGAAGTGATGCAATATAAACTCTTACTACACTATGAAAAGTGTGCTAGGATGTATATCATAAGCCTAAGGTAATAACTAAATAACAACGCAAAGAGGTATAGCCACAAAATCAATGGACAAGTTAAAAGGAATCTAAAATGTATTCAGTTAAAGGAAGGAAATGAAAATGAAAAATAGAAGAGACAAAACAAATGGTAAAATTCTAGGCTTAAGTTAACTATCAAAAAGTATGCTAAATTAAAAGGACTAGCATTCTAATTAAAAGTCAGAGATTCTCAGATAGATATTTAAGCTGAGCATGGTGGCACATGCCTGTATCCCTACACTCAGGAGGCTGAGGCAGGAGGTTGCCATGAGTTTGAGGCCAGCCTGGGCTACATAGTGAGTTCAAGGTCAGCCTGAACTACATAGCAAGACTTTGTCTCAAAAAAAGAAAAAAATTCAACATCCAATTATATTTTGTCAATAAACAATGTACTTTAAATATAAAGACACAAATAGGTTGAATAACAACAAATGGGAAAAGATATCACGAACCTTAAGCATAAAAAGGCTGAAGTGGCTGTAAAAAGATCAGTAAATAGTATTTAAGGCAAAGAAGCTAGGCTTGGTGACACAGAACTTTGTAATCCCAGCACTCTGGGATACTGAGGCAGAAGGATAGCAAGTTCAAGCCTACCCTGGACAATTTAGTGATTTAGCGAGTGATTTTTCATTATGAAGAAAATTTAAATAAAAATGACTGGGGATGTAGCTCAATGTGAAGACTCTGGGTTCAATTCCTAGAACCACAAATGAAAAGACAAAGAATATTACAGGAAAAAGTATATATCATAGTGATTAAAAAGGTCAATAAATTATGAAGAGATAATCATAAATGTGTATGCACTCAATAACAGATACTCAAAATACATAAAGTGAAAATTTATACAACAAAAGGTGTATGACTGAAGATTGGGGGTGGGAGAAAATATTTTTCTTAATTTTAATTTTATACTTCTTCTAGTGTAAATTTTAATACCAAACATTTTTTCTGTCATCATCACTATCATCATCATCATCATCATCATCATCATCAAAAAAGTAGAAATGTTATTTGAGTCAAATCTTGAAAGATGATTAAGAGTTTTCCCAAGAGATGGGAGAGTAGGGCATTCTGGGCATTGCTCACATGAGTGCCAGTGTGAAGACTAATAAAAGTGTCCAGTGAGCTCTGGGACTACAGTTCTTGGGGCATGCTTGAAAATTAGGGCTTGGTTGGTATCACCGAGGAGGGAGAGGAGATGGGCAGCCAGACTGAAGGGCCTTATCTGTATGGCAGTTTCAACTTTACCTTGAAGGTTGTGAATAATAATTGAAGTGTTTTTCAAAGGGAGCAGACAGAATCAGATTTGAGCTTTAGAGAGATGTTCTAACTTCAGGTTGGAGATGACTTAGAGACCAGAGTGAAGGCAGGGTGACTTCTAGAAGATGCTTTGGTAATGTAGAATATAAATGATGGTGGCCTAAATTGGAAAGAAGAACAGAGATTGAAATGGAAATAGTGTTTAAGGGAATCGGATTAATATGAGAAAATGGAAAAATAGGAACAAAATCTTTGTAAATAGGGAGGACTGGAGGGGTTGAAGGGAGGGCTGGGCAAGGGTGAAAAATAAGAACCAAGAGAGATCATGTAAAGGTGCAAATTTCCAATGATGAATGTCATTATATTGTATACCTAAAATGCACCAATGATTAGAATGAATAATCGATAATGTAAAATAGGAAGAAAATGTCCAAAGGGGTAGGGGTAGTGGGAGGGGCAGGGGAAAGGAAAGAAGGGAAAGGAAAAATGATGAGAAATGGAAAAAATGGAAATAAAGTCTTTGAAAATAGGGAAGGGTGGAGGGCGTGAAGGGAGGGCTAGGAATGGGGAAAAAATAAGAACCAAGATGCATTATGTAAAGGTACAATTCCCAATGAGAAATGTAATTGTGTTGTATACCTACAATGTACCAATAAAAGAATTTAATACATTTTTTTAAAAAAGATACATAGAAAGGAAAATAATGGGAATTTGGCAGTTCTGGATCTAGATCATTACAGGCACTAACATCTATTAACTCCTGCAAGTTCAGTCTCACTTGATGAAATATTTTAGTCCCATTTTGCATAAAATAATAAGAACAACACAATAATATCTACCACTTAAAAGTTAATATTATTCAGTGCAATACCTATCAGAATATCAACAGGGTTCTTTGTAGGAATTGGTGCATCTTTGATTGTAAAATTCATATGAAACTCAAGGTGCTTATCATAGCCAAAACAGTCTTGAAAAGAACAGTGATGTTTGAAGGACTCACACTTCCTGATTTCAAAATATGTTACAAAGCATAAGTAATTAAGATAGTGTGGTATTTGCATAAAGTTAGGCATCCAGATCAATGGGAAAGAATTGACAGTCCAGAAAAAAATTCCATGTATCCATGATAAATTGATTTTTCAACAAGGGTGCCAATTCCATGCAGTGGGGAAAGACCAGTCTCTCTAATAAACAATGTTGGGACACCTGGATATCTAGCTATATGCAAAAGAGTGAAGCAGGACCCCTTACTTTACTCATGCCATATGCAAGTATCAACTCAAACTGGATCAAAACCTTAAGTACAAGAGAAGAACTATAAAACTCTTAGAAGAAAGCAGAGGAGAAGATCCTCTGAACTTGGATTAAGCCAATGGTTTCTTGGCTATGACTCTCAAAGCACAAGCAACAAAGTAAAACATAGATAATTGGACTTCATCAAATTAAAGACTTTTGGGCTTCAAAGGACCCTATCAAGAACATGAAGCCAGAGGACTATTGCACTCTTGTAATCCCAGCTACTTGGGAGGCTGAGGCAGGAGCATTGCTTAAACCCAGGAGTTCAAGCCTAGGCTGAGAAACACAGCAACACTTTGTCTCTAAAAGTAAAAAAGAAAAAAATAAAAAGGCTCACACAATGGGAGAAAATACGTGCAAATCATATATTTGATAAGGGACTTGAATGTAGAATATATAAAGAACACTAACAACTCAACAATAAAGTTAACTTAAATAAAAATGGGCAAATCATTTGAA
Organism: Heterocephalus glaber; assembly: GCF_000247695.1. Next base: position 9,793,874 of record NW_004624794.1, on the reverse strand, counting down.
TAAACATTTTTTAAAGGGCTAGGTATGGTGGTGTAATCCTAGCACTCAGGAGGCCGAAGCAGGAGGATTGCAAATTCAATACTAGCCTAGACTGCAAGTCCCTCTCTTTCTCAAAAAAAAAGTTCTATAAATGGCCAATAAGAAGCCAAATGTGGTGGCGCATGCTTATATTCCCAGCACTGAGGTAGAGTTTGAGGACAGCCTGTACAGCTTGACATAGTGAGCTAAAAGTCAGAAAGCCAGCCTGAACTATATAGCAAGACTTTGTTAAAAAAAAAACCCAAAACAATAAAGCATGTGCAAATGTGCCCAATCATCAAGGAAATAAAATCAAAGCCCAATGAGATATTCCCTTTACACCCATGAGGGTGATTATACTGGAAGAGACAAGTAGTAAGTGTTAATGCACATGTGGAGTGATTGCAAACCATATACACTGCTGCTTGGAATGGAAAATGGTACAGCCACTTTGGAAAACAGTCTAGAGGTTACTCAAAAAGTTAAACAGAGCTGTTCTTTGGCCTAGCAATTCCATGCCTAGGTATATATACAAGAGTAATGAAAATATATGTTAAAACAAAAACTTGTATGTAAATATTCATGATAGCACTATTTATAATGGCCAAAAGGTGGATCCAACATAAATGCTCATAACTGCTAGATAAACAAAATGTGGTTTATTCATACAATGGAATATTGCTTGGGCATAACCAGGAACAAAGTACTGGTACATGCTATAACACAGATGAGCCTTGAAAACATGCGAAGTGAAAGAAGACAATTACAAAAGATGGCATATTACATAATTCCATCTATATGAAATGCCCTGAAGAGATAAGTCTATGGGGACCACAAGTAGATTAATGATTGCCCAGGGCAGGCAGGATAGGAAGACTTGGGATGGGCGGCATGACAACTAAAGGGTCCATGGATTTTTTCTGAAAGTGAAGAAACTGTTCTAAAATGTATTGTGATGATGATTATATACCTCTGTGAATACACTAAAAATCATTTTAAATGGCTTTTGAGTTGGCCAGGCACAGTGGCACATGCCATATTCCCAACACTGTGGGAGGCTGAGGCAGGAGGACTGCAAGTTCAAACCCCGCCTGTGCAACTTAGTGACGAAGTGAGACCCTGTCTCAAAATAAAAAATAGAAAAGGGAAAGAATTGAGACCCAGTGTGAAAGCCCTCAGTTCAATCCCCAGGACTGAGCAGGGGAGGGGAGGAGTGAATTGTGACTGTGGCAATTATATCTCAATGAAAAAGAAAAACTACACAATAAGAAAGGATAATTTAATTTTAGCTTTTAAAGTATACACCTAATATGTGTATTTTTTACTTTAAAGAAAGTCATAGTAGGGATTAAATTTTATTTTATTTAATTTATTTTTTATTTTTTTGGTACCGGAGATCGAACTCGGGTCCTTAGCTTGCGAGGCAGGAGGTGGGACCACTGAGCTAAATCCCCGGCCCAGAGATTAAATTAAAAAAAAAGATTTTAACCACACCCCTATCTCACACTTCTAACCCTACTCAGTCCTGCGGGGAAACCACTGTCATCAATTGAATGCAAATCCCTTCTTGGCATTTCTTTCTGTATTTGTGTGCATGTGACCAAGATGGAGATCCATGAATTTAGTTTTGTAGCTTCAAAACTGAAAGGACTCGCGCTGTGTGTATTGCTTTGCTGCTTGTTTTACATGATCCCTTTGGGTTTCGGAGATGCTTCCCAGTCTCTATGCATACTTCTTCCTTGCTTTTAAAAATCCTGCACAGCGGGCTAAGGCAGATCTCAGCGGACGGTGCTCGCCTAGCATGTGCAAGGCCCTAGATTCCACCTCGGCTCTTCAAACAACACTAAGAACGAGGAAAGACAAAAAAAAAAAGCTGCATCCGTACAGCAAAATGTGTGCCAGCTGAGTACTTATGAGTGCAACTGGTGGCTCAAAGGGTAAGAGGGTTAAAATTTAACAGAGCCTGCGGAGTGCTCTGCAGCAGGCTGTCCACCTGCGCGCACCGCCAGCGTGAATTCAGAGACTTTTCCCACCCCCACGCAAACATGGACGTCATTAAAGCGTTGGCATTTCCTTTGTATAGTTTCTCATTGTTGTAGTTTCTATTTTCCTGTTTACCAACCAGGTTAATAAATATGAATTTTCCTAATGTTTTCACCCCGAGGTATTTTTCTTAGGTGAGCTGTTTTTTTTTTTTTTTTTTTTTTTTTTACATTCCTTTATTTCAAAGGTTTTCTTTTCTTTTCTCTTGCCTGTGTCACATAGATAGCATGTAGCTGCTTTTCTTATAAATGGACCCAACCTTGGGACTGGAAAAGAGACAACTTGCGAAACTTAACATAACAAATTACTGGCTAATATTATTTCAGAGTTGTCCTGGATTGCTATATATTACCCTTGTTTAGTATACTTCTAAAAAAATGGTATACTACTATGTCTTGCTGTAGAATTAACATTTTAAAGTTTGCTTATATACTAAACTTTGAGTTTTGTCCAAAAGACTTCCACTTGACTATTGGGATGGTTTAAAAATATGTCTACATTTTTTTGATTTTTACTGCACTAGAGATTAAACCCAGGGCCTCCACACGGAGCTACATCTCCAGCCCTTTTTTATTTTTACTTTGAGAAAGGATCTCACTCAGTTGCCCAGGCTGGGCTCAAACTCGTGATTCTGCCTCAGCCTCTTAGAGTGCTGGTGTCCGTTCTTTGCCGCTTCTCTTGCAAATGATAGAGCTTACCTCCTCTCTTGAAAATCAGCTGGCCTCAGTGGCTCACTTCTAAAAGTATGCGTGACTTCCAACTTCCATCTGGCTCTTCTCTATCATAATATTTGCCCTGGGAACCCAGCCAGTATGTTGTGAGGGAGCCCAAGCCACTTGGGGAAGCCCTGTCCCAGTCTACATTGAGAAAACGTGGTGCCCCCTGCCAGTAGCCACCCTCTACTACTACAGACACAACCATGAACCAGCCCTCAAATGAGCCCAGCACCCAGACTGAGTCTTCTGTGGCCCTGGTCAAAACGGAGCAAAACCAGGCCCTCTACTGTACTTTGTCCACATTCTTACTCCATAGGATTCATGGGCTAAGTGAATGGTGGTTTCATGCCACTGTGTTTGGAGCAATGTATTATGCAGCCATGCTTATTTATTTACATATGGATAGGATTTTGCTATGTTGCCCAGAGTGACCTTGAACTGCAGCACTTGAGGGATCCTCCTGCTTCAGCTTCCTGAGTAAGAGAAACTATAGGTGCACATCACCACAAGTGGCTGTCAGTGTATTTATTAAGAGTTTCAGAGGTTCTTCCATACATTCCAGTTAGGGGAGGATAAAGAGGACACAACCTTGGCCAGAAATTTTATTGTTTTTCTAGTAATTCATTGTTCCACTCCTCACAGTGAGATATGTTTGGGAAAATTTATACTGTCTTTTAAAAGATTTGCTATTTTTATTTCTAAATAGAAAGATTTTCTTTCCTAGTCTTGGGCCGGGGACTTAGCTCAGTGGTTCCACCTCCTGCCTGCCTTGTAAGCGCAAGGTCCTGAATTTGATCCCTGGTACCAAAAAAAAAAAAAAGAATACTCAGTGCTTTCTTCCTTGTCTTTCACTTTTCATTTAAAAACTCTTCTATTTTCTTTCAATGAATAAGATTTTCCTTGTTCCATGCTTTCTTTTTGGGAATTCAAATATACAGAATTTATACATCTTTTATTCTCCTAGGATTATGATCACATTTTTCTTTTCTTGGTGCTGGGGATTGAACCCAAGACTTTCATATTGAACTACATTCCCAGCCCTTAAAAAAATTTTTGAGACAAGTTCTCACTAAGTTGTCCAGGTTGGACTTGAACTTGCTATTCTCCTGTCTCAGCCTCCCAGGCTGCTAGGATTATAGATGTGTGCTACCATATCGGTTTATGATCACATTGTTAAAGAAATGTTTTTCTGTCATTACCTAGAGGTAATAAGTATTTATTTCCTCCCCTGAACAAGAAGAGCTTAGTAGGATTCCCTTCTTCCTCCCTCCCTTCCCGCATCTTTCATGTTTATATAACTTGAACTTTTCTTTCAAACTACCTTTAAAAAATAGCCTGCCTATAACTCATAAATATGTACAATTATTGTGTCTATTAAAATATTTTTAAAATAGCTATCACATTTATATTTAGTTATAAGTGCACATACGCACTTCTTTGCTTGTCACTGTTTTTAGTGTCGCTCATCTTTTTCTTGGATTCATTTTCTGACCTCCTGGAATTCATTCACTAGTACATTTTTCAGGGATGACTGAGTGTAAATTTTATGAGTCCTTGAATGATTGAAAATGTCTTTAGTTTGTGTTTTCCATTTGAATTCTACTTGACTTGGTATGGAACGCTGGGCTCAAATATTAAATTTCTTTCAGAACTCTTTATACCTCCTTGCACTACTTCATAGCATCCAGTGTTTTGTGGAGAGAGAGGACGCTGATGTGGGTCTTATTCCCTTGGGAGCAGTCTCGTTCCCTCCGTGTGTTCTGAAGGATTTTCTCTTGGCATGCTGAAGTTTTAGGCTGGGCTTGTTCTTCATCCTTCTTCTCTTTTCACCCCTTCACAGATCCTCACCCATCTTGGCCTTCTTCTCTTAAGTTGGGGTAGGGGATCCCAGCTCATGCTCTGGGCACATCTCCTTTCATTATCACCCCATCAATATTCACTCCAGCTTAAGGCACTCCAGTTAAAAAATAAAACAAAACAAAACACAGTGTCTCTCTCCAACTCTGTACCCTTCCTACTTATCTCTCTATTTTTTCTCTCTCTTTTCCTTTCTTTTTTTCAATACTGGGGATTGAACCCAGGGCCTTCCCACTGAGCTACATCCCCAGCACTTTTAAAATTTTTTATTCTGAGACAGGATTTATCTAAATTGATGAATTGCCCAAGCTGGACTTGAATTTGTGATCTTCCAGCCTCAGCTTCCCAGAGGGTTAGACTTACACTCTTCATTCATGGCTAAGTTTCATAGTAAGGAGTGTATCTTAGTTTCTTTTCTCATTGCTGAGACAATATACCCAACAGCCAAAGTTAAAGGAGGAAAGGTTTATTTGGCTCACAGTTTATAGAGGTTTTAGTTCATAGTTGGCTCGCTGCAAGGCAGGGTGGCAAGGCAGACAGGCATGGCAGAGGAGAAACAGTTCATGGCAGGCAGAAGGCAGACAGTAGCAAGGCAGCAAGCAGCAAGCAACAAGCAATGACACTCTTTCAGTCCTTTACAGCCTATCCAGGGTACCCACCCATAGGGCAAGTAGCACTCACACTCAGCTTGGGGGAGCCTTAATCCTAGCATTGTACCATGAATCAATCTCAGCATCACATCCTTGATCCCAGCATCACATACCCTAGATCCAGCCACCTCCAAAAAGCCCCACCTACGACTGCCTCAGGCTTTGGGGGAACATCTAGATACAAGCCATAACATGGTGTCTCCATATACCATCTCTATTAGCTCACCTGACATTAATTTCCTGACTCAATCCAAAATGCTCCTCATGCTCCAAGCACCTTACTGCAACAGCCCTTGGTAAGGTCCCCTTAGTGATCCCAGATACAATGGTCACCTTTCCATCCTCACTTTCTTTTCCTTCAGGAGAGTTTTCATACTATCCCTTTGTAGAGACACTTTCTTCTCTTGGCTTCAACCTATTGCTTCTCTGTTTCCTTTATCAGCTCCTCCACTCCTAGCCTTGGGACAATTATATTCTCTATTGCATTGGTTCATTTTCTGTTGTTATAACATAATATCTGTGGCTCAGAACTTTATAAAGAAAAGAGGTTTAGTAGCTCACAGTTTGGGAGACTGAAAGCTCAAGACTGCATATACCATCTATACAGCCTCTGATGAAGGCCTCCAACCACCACAATGGCAGGGGTGCAGGGAGAAGAGATCATGTGCTAGGATAAGAAGCCAAAAGGTTTTAGGGGCCAGGGTTACTCTTTTTAGAACAACTTTCTCACAGGAACTACAGAGGATTCCACAAGAGCTATATCAGTCCCTCCTGAGGGTGGCGCTCCCAACGACCCAGCCACTTCCCACTAAGCCCCCCTCTCAAAGACTCCACCACTTCTCAATGTCACCACACTGGAGACCCAGCTGCCAACACATGAACATTTGGGAACACACTCAAGCTGCATCCAAGCCCAGCCTCTGCCCACACCCTTTCTGGGGGGATCTAATCCTCTCCTGGGGTTTAGGTACCTCTATTTGCTGCCCAGTCCCAAATTTGTGTCTCCAGATGCCACATCTGAGTGCCGTGCTCTAACATCCAACCTCTCCATCTGCTCGCTTCACAGATGGCATCTCAGACTTAACAAGTGCGAGGCTGAATCATGTTTCCCTCCCAACCTGCTCCTTTTTTCCAGCTATTTAAACCAGAATCCTTGGAGACAATCTCTACCTGTCCTTCCCCACTGCCTACTCCACATCAAATCTCTTAGTGTAACCTAATAGCCCTTTATTATGGTGCAAAATATATCTATCAACCTCGCCTTATACCCGCTGCCAAAGCCCTAGTCCCAACCAGCTCTCTTGCGCCTGGACCACAGTGACAACCTCCTAACAGGGCTTCTGGCACCCAATCCTATCCTTGTCCTTGTCCATCCATCAGCCAGAGGGATCCTTTCCAGAGCATAACCCAGCTCATGCCCTCTCCTCGAACTTACAATAACCCTACGAGGCTCTGCATGACCCAGCTGCTGCTTGTCTGTCCAAATACATCTTGTGCCATTCTCTGGTCCTGCCCACCACACCTTCACTCATTCACCCACTCTGCTCTTTTATTCTCAGGCTCAGTGCCACCAAAGACATCTGAGCATCATTCCACTTTGAAGGGAATTAACCAGTTGAGGAGCAAATTGGAAGATGGAGGCAGCAATTGGATGCAGACTCCTATGCCATGACAAAGAATTTTTAGTCTTCTCCCCCACCTTCCTCCTCCTCTCCTCTCCTCCTCTCCTCCTCCATCTCTGCTGCCTCTTCCTCTTCCTTCTCCTCCTCCTCCTCCTTCTCCTCCTTCTCCTTATCTTTTTTCTTCATATTGAGAATTGAAGACAGGTCTTTTGCACTGAGCTACATCCTCAGCCCCTTTTACATTTTGATACAGGGTCTCATTACATTATTGCTAAGTTGCCTTGGTTGGGCTTGAACTTGTGATCCTCCTGCTTCAGCCTCCTAGAGTGCTGGGATTACAAGAATCCAGCACCATGCCAATTTAAGAATATTTACTTTTCTGATCAAGTCTAAAGGGGCCTGAGAGATCTAGACTGGTAAAAATACTTACAAGTGGCAGATGAAGGGTTCATTCTCCTATACACAAAAAGCTTCAAGTTGACAAGAAAAACACAGTCAATTCAATAGAAAAATGGGAAAGGGATTTATTCAATAGGCTTTTCATGGGAAAAGAAATGTAAATAGCCAATACACATGTGGAAAGATTAACTTCATTAATCATCAGGCAAATGTAAATTGAAGAAACTAAGGCATCTTTAAAAAAATCATTGGAGAAGCAAAAATTAAAGTGTCTGATAAGAATGCTTGAAATCAGACAATTTGTACATTGTTGGTGGCAACATGAATGAATCAATGCTTTGGAGAAATAATCTTGCAGTATCTATTCAGATTAAAAAATAATTGTTCCTTTTGATGCAGAAGAGACACTTCTGGGATTCTATCCTACACAGAGATCAAGTTATCAGTCTGTAAGTATGTTACACCAAGATGGCATTTTAGCATGGTTTGCAATGGCAAAAGTCAGACAAGAGATTAGAAAAAGAGTGTAACATAATGGAAAGTGACTCAGGGAGAATCAAAATTCTACCCAAATTATTGCAAGTCTGTAAACACTGTCTAATCATGGATTGTTATGGCTTGTGTTTAGATGTTCCCCCAAAGCCTCATGTGGATGAGGTGGGGCTTTCGTTTTCCAGAATATGGCTGAATATGGAATGTGTGATGCTGAAGTTAAGGGCATGTGATACTAAACCACTACATGTGAGTGATTGGTTTGGTACCACCCTAATCCAGATAGTCTGGATGGGATAAAAGGGACAGAAAGACACTGTTAAGGTCCCTTGTTGTTTTTGCTACTTTGTGTGTGCCATGTTGTTTCTCCTCTGCAATGCCTGTTTGCCATCCCTGCTGTGGAGCCAGCCAATTATAGACTGAAATCTCTGCAAACTGTAAGTCAAATAAACCCTTTCCCCTCTAATTTTGGGTGTTGGGTATTTTGTCTCAGCAACAAGAGAAAAAGTAACTAACACATGGATATAAAGAAATATTGATTTCAGTAGCTGATGGAATTGTGGGGAATTGTGCATTGGTGTATAATATTGGCCGCCAATAATGTAACTTTTTAAAGCATAAATGGTGAACTCTGGTAGCAGTGATCACCTATGGAGTGGATGTCAATTTGCTTTGAATGGATGTCAATTCACTATGGAATGGATGTCATTTAAAGGTTTTCCAAACCACTCTTCAGAAAACTGGGAGTCATGTATGGCTTTGAGACCAAATCCACCGTAGAGTGGGGTGGTGGGGAGAAGCAGGTGGGGAACACAGTAGTCTCCCCTTATTTGAGATTTTACTTTCTGTGGCTTCAGTTACCTTTAGATCCACCATGGGCCAAATATATTAAATGGAAAATTCCATTAATAAAGAAGTAATAAAAATTATAAACAACTTTTTTACAATTATAACAGAATGCTGTTATAATTGTTTTATATTATTGTTCTTAATATCTTGTTATGTCTAACTTATAAATTAAACTTTATTGTAGAGATGCACATAAATCTAGGGGAAAACAATAAATATAGGGTTTGGTACTACCCATGGATGCAGGCATGTCCTAGGGGTCTTGGAATGTTTCCCCAGAAGATAAAAGGGGAGGATTATGCTAAGGAGGGATGTGGAGGTGAAGAGGATGGAGCAGTAGAGAAGCTGCCAGCATGAGGAAGGGAGTCTAGAGGTGACCACTGGTGAGGAAGTACGGCCTCATGGGTAGAGAAGGCTGGAAGGAGAATCAGATGAGGGTTGGCAGAGAATGAAGGCAAGAGGGGGCTTCAGAAAACAGCTCCCCCTGACAGGTAAGTGATGAGGACAGCATGGGAGCATGAAGATGGTTCCAAAGGCCATGAGGACCAGTAGAATTTTTTTTAAAACAATTGAAGAGGGAGGGGAGGAAGAAGAATTTGGTTTTGGATAGGCTAAGTCTGAGTTTAATAGCTCTCTGAGATCAATGGGGAATAGGGACATGTTAGCTTTGAATGACAAAATTTTAAAAAAGAAAAAGAAAAATCAAAGAAGCCAGGGGCTGAACCTTCTTTTATTACATGATTGATCTGTAGAAAGTTTGAACTTTCTCTCCAAAAGACAAACAACTTTCAGCAGAGTGACTTCCAAAAATAGTACTTCCCCACTTTCTGGTATAACTATTCCTCATTTTGTATAGCTTCCTATTAATATTTTTGGTCTAATACTGAACTCAGATTCTTCTTTTTAAAAAAGCTTTGCAATACTGCTAGTATATTTTTCTTACTTAAGACACCCACTTGCTTTAAAAAAATTATTCCCTTGCTGGTTTTGCCCATCACAAATTTGTAAATGGATGCAGATGACCCAAACTTTGCCCTAGAGCTTTGGTCTTTTGTTCTGGTTAAATTCCTCCATTCTTTTAATAGCGTTGCTTCCTCTTTGTGCTCTGCCAGCCTTTTCTCTATATTCTTGTGGTAGAAAGCAACCCTAGCTAAGCACAACGTTCTGGATGTGCCCTATTGTACTTCCCTCATCGGAGCAGCCCTGCCTCTCGCTGATTCTTTCGGTTCTCTGACACTAGCAGACCTTCGACCTCTTGTAGGGTCCTCCCCACCAACTGTCGCTGGTTACTTTCAGGACTCTTCCACTTACACATTACATTTTGTAGATTTCCATTTCCCACATCACATGCAAGTGCTAAAACACACAAGCTTGGGCCGGGGATTTAGCTCAGTGGTTCAGCTGCCTGCCTCACAAGCGCAAGGACCCGAGTTCGATCCCCAGTACCAAAAAAAAAAAAAACAACAAAAAACAAAACAAAACACAAGCTCACCTGTGAAGGTGCTAGAATAAAAATTTTAAAAAGAAAATAAGCAGTGT